>VZRV01005425.1:389136-591070 GCA_013398115.1 Falcunculus frontatus
GGAGAGGAGAGGAGAGGAGAGGAGAGTTTAAATGTATTTCAAAGAAGATAGAAGACAAAATGATTCCTCATGTAGCTCCAGTGTGTTCATGAGAGATATATCAAGGAAGAAAGATAATAGGCAGTTAATTTTATTTTCATGTTAATGGACAATGCAATCCTATGAAGGATAAAGCCAAATTTATAAAAATCTTTCTATTTACTGTTAATAGAATTGGAAAGTTATAAAAAAATTTACACAATATTTATGTGGTACTTATTTAATAAACCTACAGAAAGTTATAAAAATAGGTTATGTTCAGCTTTGGATGACTGTCATGTTCCCCTCATGATTTGGTATTTGGGGTAGAAGTAATTATAGTTAAGTCTAAGACTTCCCTACTAGAAGGATGAAGAACTTTATAGGAATGAGAAACAGTAACAAGATGATATTCAGAATTAAGACTGATCTTTGAATAGGGCAACCACATCATGAAAACTCCAGAGTACTCTGATGGATAGGAAGTTAAAATATACCAGTGTGTGCACGCATACATATGTACTTGCATATAAATATATACATATTTATAGCTACAGATAATCAGTTCACCCAGAGCCTTGTAATGTGCATGAACTTTTCAGTTTTCACAATTCAAAGATGTGTCCTTTGCTGAGGTTGAATTTTGCTCTCAGTCAGCAGTCATGGTAATTTCCCTTCTCTTTCTATTTTTGTCTGTCTCCACAGAGTTCAATCTGTGACTGCACTCTACTACCCCATGACTATTCAATTTCCTTAAGAGTCTCTTTCAGGGCTTTTAATTTTTGTCTTTTCTGTGTTTAAATAGAGTGTGAGCTTGAACAGCTTACAGTGTTCTACTCCAGACTCTGGGCAGAACAAACTGGCAGAGTAGTTTCTCGGGCTAGCTTCTCTTCTAGAAAAGTCATCCTGACTTGTCTCCATCCCCAAAAGATCTAAGAGTCTTCCATCCTTGTGTTGAATGTAATCTAAGGCTCTATCAACAAGGCTGAAGAACCTTTATATAGTTATGAAATAAAGGTCTAAGTGTGGGATCTGATTTTATAGTCTTACTGCATTCTGAAAGAGAAAGACACAGACATTTTCCATCTCTGTGGAAGCATACTATAGAGTATTTGACGATTATATTGATATCAATTTATTGTTTAGCATACAAGGACCAGATAGAGCTCCCAGAATTTATAGGGAGTAGGAACTTTCCCGCACTCACGCTGTGGAGACTGTCAGCAGCAAATGCCAGCTCAGTGTATGTAATGATAGAATCAAGGCAGGATTGGTACATTCCAGTCTGGATATTGATTGGTACAATTGCCAGTCTGGCAATTGATTTCATATGATATTGGAGGAAGTCAGAGATCTCACATTTTGTTAGATCCCAGCTGTCCAATGGGCTGTTCCAGTCCTTAAGAAGGCCATGCTTAAAGCTTCACAAAAGCATTTCTTCCGCTTTCCATTTGGTGACCTGGTGAAGGGCTGAGTTTCTATAGAAAATCCCATCTGTCCCTGTCCAGTGAGACACAGAAAAATACATTTCTCAAGCTGAAAGCCATGTGCTCTTAAAAGCCATATGAAGTCATGCTTTTTGTGACTCTCTGATTGCTGCGGACAAACTTTTTCTTTCCCCACAGGAAAATAGTGATCCAGGTACAGTAGCACAGGAGCTTTTTTATGTTCTTTTACATCCTACCAGAGAATAAATTATTTTCCGAAGTGTGCAAGACATAGTAAAATTTATTCATCAAGAGACAAAGCATATTTCAAGCAGAGAAAGATTTTTTGACATCGCTAATCTCCACTGTACAATAATTGATATAAAGCTTATTTTAAAATAATCAGGAATCTCTGAAGCAGTATATCCAAATTATGCTCCTTCATAGGAAAATTAAAAGATGGCTTACTGAAACTAATAGCATTATACCATTATTGGTGCTGGCTTAATAACTGGAAAAAGTTATTTAAGAACTTTCAAAAGAGTACTTAATAAGACAAAAGTTAATTAAGGCTCTTTAAAAAGAACTCTTCGCAGTTTAACAGTCCAGCCAAATCTACAAATCTTTTTGTTCATTTCTCCTGCAGGTAGTTTTTGGCCTCCCAACTTCTTGGAGAGAAGCTGGTCCTTCTGGAGATATTCTTTTTCTTGAGGACTGGCACGTATTAGTGTTTTCAAGCACCAAAACAGGATAAATGTTAAGATTTAAATTACTAATTTTAGAAGAAGAGTTGAGGAAAATCATCCATAATCTGTGTTGCCAGGGAATCTACAAAAAAAGATAAAAATCTTTGACCCTTTTGTATTAGATGAATCTTGTGTGAATGCTGTATGATGGGAGAGAAACATGTCTTTAAGACTGGTTATTTGAAAGCAACAGCCTGTTTTTCTTGCTGTGTACATGAAGTGAAAAGATTCGTCATGCTAGTGATCTACCGATTGCAAATATCCTGCCCTGATCCAGCAGATTGGTGAGAACTGCTCAGCTCACCCCCATGCTCACACAATCTATTACTTTAAACCCTGGTTAAGTTGGTAATTCAGTGAAGTTCCTCACATCAGGAGAATAGGGCCATTTCTTCAGGACCGTAAAGGCTTGAAATCAGACCTCAGGTGCCCACAGCTATGTCTCGTTGGCTGAGATTGCGTCAGCCTTGTGTCATGCACTGAGTCAATTCGAGATTGACAGTTTCAGCATTGGGATGCACTGTTCGCACCTATTACTTTACACCACAGATTTAACGGTAGTTAACAGGGTTCCTTGTGATTAAGAAGCTGGTATTGTTCCATTAAAACTCACATGGAACCAGTCTTATATGGACAACATGGAAGTATTAACATTGCCGCTCATGCTTATGAATACCGTTTCAGGTACAAGTAGTTCTCATAGGTGTTGTAACAGAGTTGTTACAAACCTCAGTGTAATTCAAAATCAACTAAAAAAAAAAAATGAACAACTCTGCTTTTACTTCCCAAGGACTCCCTGCTCTCCCATGTTCCAGTTCCATATACAATCAACAGAACACTCCTTATACCACGTTCTTCCCTGCCCTGTAAACAGGTCATGTCTGGAAAAATGGAAGGGCAAGGAATGATTGTGTCTTTTTTACCATCTGACATTATCATTTCCCCAAACTATATTTAGCCTGTCTCAACAACCAGGTATCCATTTGGCTTAAAAGAGCGGAAAAAATCAGACCGGTATTAAACTGCTTTTAATCTTTGTCTTAAAGCTAAACTAGGAAGGAGATTATAGATTTCAGCTGAATCACCTCCAGAAATCACATCAAAAAGTCACAGCTATAACTTATCAGAAAAGGAGTATTTCTGTCCCCTCTGCCTGACCAGAAAGAACATGAGTCTGTTAGAGCTCTTCGCCAGGAGGATGGTTCTTCAGTTTCTTTAATCTCTGGCATCATCCAAGACTTTGCACGAAAATTGCAGGCAGGAGGAAAGGCTATTGCATGTAAACATCATTTTACTGCTCTGACAGCATAAAATAAGCAGGCTTGGCCTCTAGGGAACACTGTGGAGCAAGATAATTGGAAATTATGGAGTATCTACACGGAACCTCTTTTTGCAAAATGCTGTGTCGTCAGGCAAGGTCGGAGGTTGCTGTCCCTCAGCCTGTTCCTGATTGTGAAACATCTCCCCGGGTCCATGGGGAGGAGGAAGGGTGACAGAAGTTGGCTGGGGTGCCTCCTACTGACAGCTCAGAGACATCCAGAGCCCTCAGTGTACTGTAAATCTGTGTAGGACTAGTGTCCACATACTGCTCTTACTTTGAGGACACCTAGCATATCTCCTTCAGGTAGAGTCCTTTGATGGAGCACAGAATAAAAAAGACCTGCAGTCACAGACAGCTCGTCACATCCTTCTGGGCATGAGTGTCCCTCACGCTCCTTCTGCCTTCTAAAATATACTTTAAAGTATGAACACCATAACTAGACACAGTATCTCCACTGCTAGGCACACTTAGACACAGAGACATACATCATACGCAAAGAGAGCAGTGTATGGCCAATGCCACATGTAAGACAAAATCAGGTTCAAGACCATCTAAGGAAATTGCAAGGGTCCACGGGACCTGAAGAGATACATCCATGGGTACTGAGGGAACTGGCAGATGAAGCGGATAAGCCATCATCCATGTTTGAGAAGTCATGACAGTCCAGTGAAGTTCCTACTGACCGGAAAAGGATCACAACCCTTTGAACCTGGCAGTTCAGTTTTTCAGTCCACTCACTGTTCACTAAACTAGGGTGCACTTCGTTAGTTTATTGATGAAGTTGTTATACAAGCATCAAACTGAACAACTTTTCCTGTTGTAGTGGTTTAGTTCGCATTTCTTACCTTCTGTGAGATAAGAGGTTTGAAGAAAGGCAAAGCAGGCTCAAACTTAAAGAATATGAAAGAAAGTTTATTACTAACAGAGTTAAGAGTAAAATGAAATAAGAGATTAAGACAAAAACCCCTTTTTCCTCCAACACCCCCCCTCCTACTTCCTCCAGCACAAATAATGACAAAACATGGAATTTTGGTCAGCATTCACAATTCTTAAAAGTCTCTCTCTGTTAATTTGAGGAAATAGAGGTCTCTTTTACGTCGCGTGGTTTTTCCCAAACTGCACCAGCTAACAGCCTTTATCTCTCTCGCAGGCTGCACACTGAATTCTCATCCCCCCCTTATGTTAAATGGATTAAAGAGGGAGAAAACAGTTTGATATTACAGTCCATACCACGGTCTGTAAAAAGCAGATTTAAGCTGCGCGCTAAAAAGCACGTCTCCGCCCTCTCTTCCCCGCCGCCATCTTTTCAGCTTCACTCACTTTCTCCTTCTCTCTGACACCGAGGAAGCCATGATGAGGAAACCAATCCTCTTTTTCTCGGGTCTTGCGATGGAGAAAAGCTCGCTCCTGTTATGCTGCTTGCACTTGATGTTATTTTACAGTTCAGTATAGGCTGAGTTGGTTGTAGGAAAGCTCCGTCAGCTCCCGCCGCCTCCTCACGGTCATGTGGGGGGGTTCCTCAGCAGTAGCTTCAGACGGTCTCGGCTCTGCAGCAGCAGCTGCTGCCCACGGCTCCGAGGGGACTCTCCCAGAGCCGGGGCCCGTGCCAGCCGGGGCCGGGGCCCATGCCCGCCGGGGCCGGGGGAGGGGAGGCCCAGGGCCGCTCCAAAGAGCCCTGGCCAAATTCCACGCCCCCCCAAACTCCCCGCCAGGAGGTTTAAGCAGAAGAAAAAAGGGACACTTCCTGTGTCTCCACTGGCTTAAATATGGAAATTTCGAGAAGTGTGACTGGTCAAGAGATCTGTCCATCAGACTCAGGGTCAACCCACAACAATTATGATCTCCCTTCATCAATAAGCCAGTTGTCTCATAGGCAGCTATCACGTTGTTTAAGCATGATTTTCCTCTTGAACATTCATGCTGACTCTTCCTAATAAACTTTATATGTCTGGAAACAGCTTCCAGTTGCTGTCAGCTCATGCCTGAAGCCTCCTGGAATGCTTATGCACCATAGTGTTTTCCTTCCAGCAGATTTCATGCCAACAGGAAATTCCCTCTCTAACCGGTTGTGCTTGAAGGGCTTCCCTTCACCCTTACCTATACCATTGTACTAGGCTTTTGCATGATGATGTCTTAGCCCTTTCAGATCCTTTGCTTTTCCTAGTCCACCCCCTGACTGGGCTCTTCTCATCATTTTTTCCCATCTGAGATTTTATGCATAAGACATATTTACTTCCTAATTTTTACTGGTAAAAATGCTGAGCATCATGAGACTTTATCTTTAGCCTTGCACACCTCCACTAGAAAAAAACCTCAATTCAATATAAAAAGTTTCATTTTTCATGAACTTCCATCTTTTGGCATTTTCTCATTAATATTTCTGAACATTTAATGCCTGGTTCATGATACTAAGCATTTTAAAAATCTTGCATTATGTCAATGAAAACTCCAGTAAGTTTGCTATATTTGCTTAGGCTTTACTGACTAAAACTGAAAATGCAGCAAAAAATAGGTAAACAGTTTTCTCAATAAGACTTATTTTCTGTAATTCCATGCTTGCTGACATGCCTTATATTCCCCATATATAAGATACAGTTTATTGAAAACCTTATCACATTTTTTCATTACTTCCATTCCTTTGGCAGTAGCTCCAGCTAGCAGAAGAATCAGAGAGTATTTCAGGCTGGTGACTGTAGGTGTGAAAGCATTGCCTACATCAGATGATTGCAATGGATTAAATATGTTAGATTTAATTTCTCCCACAGCTAATGGCTCAGCTGCAATGGAAACACTGTCAGGAGCCCTTGTATGAAAATGGACTACACAGCAAGGATTACGGCAAGTCAACTGAATCTATTAAATTATTATGAATATTTAAGACCATGGAGAATAAGGGACCACCTGAAAATGGTAACTTTACATGAACTGCAGTTGAAACCTGGATGTAGACGGAAACTGGAAAGATTTTAAATGCTGATTCAGAAAAGTTGGACACTGATCAATCTTGCTGTACCTATATACAGTTGTATTGAGTCTGCCTGATATGAACTATATTTTCCCCAAAGCAGCCCCCCACGGTGCTGTACTTTGCACTGGTGGCTAGAAAGGTATTGATAATGCACCAGTGTTCTGGCTGCTGCTGAGCAGTGCTGGCATAGCATTAGGGCTGTCTCTCCAACATCCCCCCTCGCCAGCAGGCTTGGGAGGGTCAAGATCTTGGGAGGGGACATGGCTGGGAATGCTGACCCAAGCTGACGGAAGGGATGTTCTATGTCATATGACATCTGTTCAGCAATAAAAGCAAAGAGAAAGGAGGAGGAGAAGGGAGGATTGGTTATCATTGTATTTGTCTCCTGGAGCAACCCCTATGTGTACTGATGCCCCACGTCCAAGGAAGTGACTGGATATCACGTGCCGGTGGGGAGTAGACAATAAACCTTTTTTCCCTTCTTCTTCTTCACACGGCCTTAGCTTTTGCTTTATTACACTGCCTTTATCTTGACCCATGAGGGGGTTTTCCATCTTATTTTCTCCCTCACAGTCCAGCTGAGGAGGTGAGTGATAGGGCAGTATGGTGAGTACCTGGCATCCTCCAGCCTGGATCAACCCACCACAACAGCCAAAAGATCGATAAAGCAGAAGAGAGGAAATTCTTCTTTATATATTTTCCCTGCCGTTCACTGGATCCCTTTCCTCCTCACCACCAAACCATTACCTCTTCTGACCTTAGAATTCAAAAGCACAACAGATATATCCCCAGAGGTGGGAGTAGTTATGGCACCTTGATAACCACAAGAATAAAAGGGACATTCCTTTTAAAAACTGACTGTCTCTGGATCAGGAGCAGCCTACCAACCACCTGAAATGTGCAGCACTTTATTTGACCTAGTAAATAGTTCCCTGCAGGGTATGACCATTTTATTAATTCTTCCTCATTATAGGCAGTTGCAGCATTTTTCTGGTGTTTACTTAAACCTCAGGCAGTTTATTAACATTCAGCTTTTTGGCATCTGACTTATTATAGCTTTTTATTTTACTCACAAAGCTCCTTTATCTATCAGGTTTGCATTAGCTATAAAAATTGAAAAATCTAAAAAATATAAAATTGAAAACACACTCTGTTTTCTTGAAGAATATTACTCTGACTAGATAGCTGCACACATTATTGTTGGGGAGCTATATTTCCCTGGAAAAGAAGGGCAAAAGAGGAATGACTCTTTCTCACCATTGTCTAAATTGCTCCTAGCCTGCAGTCACAGCTGGCATATGTGTCTGATGACATTAGATACAATCCACATTTAAGTCTCTCACCAGAAATACTTCAAAATGATCTGATTGTCTCAGAATGGTGGTTAATTTACTTCTAGGTTACCCCAAGTAGGACTCTGAAATACTATCTATCTTTAAGTGCGTTGTAGTTTGGATCAAGAGTGTGGTCTGGAAGCAAATAGCTTTGTGTGGTGACCTCACAGAACACAAATGGGTTCTTCTAGATGAAGCTAAACCAGAGGAGGACCCCACCTTGGTCCTCTGGCCAGTAGTGGGCCCTGAATTCACAGGGCCAGACAAGATCCAGTCAGTCCAGGTGAAACTGCCTTGGAAGCGGAGACTTTGGACCCTCAAATCTGTTTGCTTCTCCAAATGGTTGCCATTATGCTGCACTACTTTCTAGCCTCAGCTTGGTATTTGACAACTTCTGGAACCTTAAAAAGCTTGAAGGAGTACTCTTCTTGGAAGAGAGGGAAAGAAAACTTTCAAATGAAGGGGAATAGATTGCCTCCAAAGACCTATTCTAATTTTACCACTTAGGCATTGTCAGGCATGGTTCTCTAATGGCTAACTCAAATCTGAGAGGTTGTGGAGCAACTCCCATCTCTCTGTGACTGTGTGCTTTGATGACAGCCATCATTCATGTCACTGGGAGGCTTAGATACGCCCTACCAGGCCAAAGGGTAGCAGCAGTGCACTCGTACACGCCACCCTGTTTGTTTGACTGGGCGCACCGCAGCAGGACACACATAGCCTTTAGACACACTGTCAGAAAGACACAGCCTCTTGAGGACGTGTGTACATTTCCCACTGACACCAGCATATTAACATTTCACTGCAGTTAGCGTGATGGGATACCCAAGCGTGAATGCGTTGTCAGCAGCAATTAACTATGTTTTGCAAGTAGGTATTTGGCTTGTTGTTGAGTACCAGCAGCAGCTCCATGTCAGCCTGCTGAAGGGACTCAAACACTGCTGATGTTATTGGTGCTGCTCTGACATCATTGAGATCAGGGAACTCACCCTTAAATAAATTACTCCCCCAAGGAGCTCTTGAGGGCTTTCATAACGCAGTGCAATCTCTTAGCCCAGTGAGATCTAACTATTACTGTAGGATATGTGACTCTTCTGCAGACAGAACCAACCTGCTGCAGACCTAGCCCAGGGAATTATCTTTTCCTTGCAGAGGTTTTTGCTCTTCTCTGGACACTCCTGTTCAGTCTTTGTTGGCAGCAAAAATAATGGTTGTTATATTGTCAACTGTAAGGTCAAAATTCATAAGTGCTGCAAATTATACTGCTGTAAATCAGTCCAAAAGAGTGTCAGATGTGTTTTGATAGAAATTGCATGTTAGAGAAGCAAAATGGCAGGACTGAAGAAAAGGAATTGAGCCAAGTAAGATAGGGGGTCTGTTATCCTACAGAAGATCAGGGTATAAATCCTTGAATAAAGACTACCATATGTAGTCAGAGAATTATATGTGTCCTGTCCAATCACTTGATTATCAGTAAAGAAATAGGTGATCTTAATCAAGTTATACCTTTCTCCCATCCAACTTTTCTTCATCTTGTCTTTCAAAGAACAACTTTCAACTACTTAACGTACTCCATATAAAATTCCTTCTTTACCTCAACTGCTGACCTCTCTTTATTCAACAGTAATTTGCTGGTGTCCTTATAAAACACATACCGGCTCATGTCTGCATTCCAATGCAGTACTTTCCTATACAGAAGAGAATAATAAAATTACTCTTTCTACAAAATATATCAAAACAAGAGTATCTGATCTAGGCACTTTTCCTCTGATGAGTTTGTTCCAGAGCTAATATTTTATCCCACTCCCTCAATAGTATCAATCCAACAGAGACTGTGAGAGCTATTTGCACACATCTCCCTCATTGTATAGAATACAGAAAAGAACAGAGAGCTCTGGATGTCACATTAGACTGAAGAGTCAAATTCAAATCTTCGTCACCGCTTTGCCTTTTGTTCTCTGAATCTTCTGAGTGAGAACAAGCATACTCTGTAGTGGATTAATTAAAATTTCAGAGCCACATGTGTGCATGTTTGGGTATGTCACTTAGAAACCCATCTGTTGGCACGTGGTACCCAGGATTTCCAGCAATGTTTGTCTGTACTTTGAAACGGAAAAAATAATCCTGTCTTTAGCACCTCATAACACATATTTAGCTTAGCTCGGTACCCCAGTCCTGACAGCACTGCATGCTTTTTTTCTCCAATGCAATTCAGTCAAATTCTGGTTACCAGAAAGAGTGAAATCCTGAGGAAAAAGCACCAAAAAAAAAGACTTAATATTTTACAGAATTCATTAATATTCTTTTCAACAGTGAGAGCTCATTACAAGGTCATTTTATGCAGAGAGACAAAGCAGATCTTAATCTATGAGCTTCATTTCCTATTCTAGATAATACAGACTATTTCTCTCTTGAATGTAAACAGGAAAGCTTGACACTACACAGGTTTACAGTTTTTAATCAAGTAAAAATGGAAGGAATAAATCTTATTTAAATATTATTACATTTGTTGCATAAATTATATTATACATAGTTAATTCTTGTTAATTAAAATTTTTAACTAAAATAGATGTCTATGATTATGTTTAGCTGTACACTTTAAAGAAGGAAAGTTGTTAGTCCTTTACAAGTGTCTTTCCTAAGGATTACCTGGCTTCAGAAGTCATTTTATCAATACCAAATGCAACGTTGTGCAGGGAATTTCCATACAAAGATTTCTTTGTTGATCTCATTTATATTGGTAAGGGTAGCTTGTGCCTTTTATGTATACAGAATTTATTGACCTTATCTAGAATCATGACAAGCATAATTTTATGTTATTTTACTAATCCATGTCTGAGAACTTAGGTTTGCTAATATGCTTGCAGGCATGTCAATTTAAACTCATGTAGTGGCTATGCTTCCAAATTTTTCCTACAAACAAACAAAAAAAAGACACAGCATATTTTATCTCCAGGCTGTATGGACAGTTTTGGATTCCCAGGCTTCATTAAAGCTCCTCAAAGCCCAGATGATTCTTCAGTTTTACCTGTAAAGGTGCAGATAAAGGTTTGATCATCTCCCTTGACTTCACATCTTTCCTGTAATGCTGTTAGATAAGCTTACTTTAATGTTTTAACCATGATGTATGGACATAAGGGGATGAATCTTACACTGCCTTTAAATTCCTTTGGACTTTCAGAAAGTGGATGAACAAACACGAAATCCTGGTCAGAAATTTCTTCCATGGCAGACGTGACCGAGGACATGGCAGAGGGGTTTGTCATTCCTGTAGTCTGGCAACTGTTTCATCAGGGAACGTCAGAAACCTGGAAATCAGCGGAGATTTGGGTTATGTCTAGGATACATCCATGCATGAGATTGTTGACTGAAGTCAGTTTGGAACAACTTTATTTTTATTTCTCATCCCGCCTAGTCACTTCAAGTGCCCACAAATACAGTTTTCCAGCCAGTGGGTGCTAAGTGTTATACTGAAATGTACCAGAGTGGGGAGAAATTGCTCTAAAATTTGCTTTGAGGTTGCCATGGAAACCATCCTCCTCCTATCATCTTGGTTCAGTGCAGCTTTACAATACAGCTTTAGTTGTCAGATGTCTATACGAGAAACTTTTCAGTGTCAAGTGACGAACAGAAGAGAAAGAAGAAAGGTTTATCTACCACCAGCACATAAATGATAACTGTTCCTGGGTGACTTCAAAGTTGAAGTTGTGCTGTGAATCACCAGGCTCTACCCTTGGATTAGACACATATCTATTGTTTGATCCATGCTTTTAGCTCCAGCTCACCCAAAAATATTTGTGATCTGGAATCCTGGAAGATCTTTTATTTTCTTTTTCTTCTCTCCAGGCCAGCAAGGAGCTTTCTGTTTCAAGACACAACAAGTGTTCATTGCTTTAGAGTTTTGCTTCTGCAAGTTTCTGCCTGAATTCAGCAACTGGAGAGGATAGGTTAATTTCCAGAGTCCCTTGAGAAGTGCAGGCAAAAGGAAAAGGACAATCAAAGGAAAGTCATCTCAGGCGCTTCTAATAAGCTACAAACTTATTCTAGCTGAAGAACTGGATCCTTTTGGAAGCATCTATGCTAGGTAGAAGAAAGCAGGCCTTTAGGAATTCACCAGAAAAGCTGAGGACTGGAGAAGTCAGATTTCTTTTCAGATGGGAATAAAAGAGAATGAAAAGCCAAGGGCTTGTAGGTTGTTACAAAAATACTTCTTCTTGAGGTCTCACCTTGATACCAGTGAATGCGTGAAACACTATTATGACCCATAAAAGATAGGAGGAAATTTGACCTAGAATGAGACACACAAAGCTAGAGGCATGCCTCTGAGCAGAGCCCTAGGGCTGCACCCTCACAGAAACATAGGTCCTGCAATGCCCGCTTTCTAGATATCACACACCATCTCCTAGGCATCATATGCTGATCCCTCAGCCCTGGTTGTACTGATCAGCACAAGGAAATAGTAATTTAGTTCTTTAGAAGACCTGCCTGGCACATTCATAACACTGTGATCCAGGAGAGAAGAGTGATTCATGTGAAGAATTTGTCCTATGAAAAACATATCTCTATACCTCAACAGCAGCTAAAAAAGCCCCACCAGCTTCAGACTTGTTACATTAGACACCAATGTACTGGTCCAACAAATATTCAGAACCGGTTTTTTTCCTCCCACTTGAACGCCTGTATCTCCACATTGTAACTTGTCAGAGCATGAAGTGTTTAGTTCAGTGGCTGGCCAAAATGAAATACTACTGCTACTCAAGATTCTAACCTATTATAAATAATACATTACTCTTTCTATTTTTAGTGGTAGCCAGGAATTTTAAACAACGACTAGTGTACTAGACAAACAAGAGCTACTGTGCTAAACACCAGTGGGAAAAAAAGCCTCAGTGAGTCTTGCCATATATGCTGCTGGAAGGTGATAAGGTCAGGCAGAAAGAAATAGATAAATGTTGGACAGAAGGTGAGAAGATTTGCACGTATCAGTTGCAACACAGAGTACAAATGTCATATTCTACAGATGTCACGTTGCTTCCCTCTAGGAAATCATGCTCCTTCACACTGGTGAGTCCTCTCTTTTGGTGGTACCACTGGCCTGTAGACTCAAGCAGATGCTAGAAGAAACTGCTTATTGTTTCACAAAAGGTGTCGTTCTGATGAGTCTTCATTCATTAAAAACGTGCTTTCATCCCTACTTCTATCCCACTCTCACACACAAAGTTATTTTCATTTCTGCGGTGTGAAAGTACAAAGTTGACTCCATGCAAGGAAAGATGCAAGTGTTTTCCCAAGGTCATTTTTGCTGCAAAACTGACAAAAGCAACAAGGAAATGGAAATGAGCAAGCATGTACCGAAGTGTACCCCAAGGCTTCTGATCTCCTTTCCTGAAATCAAAGCAAAAAAAGCTTTGCTGAAAGGGAAGGCTATTCCTGACAACCCACAGCAGATATTGCGGCCCGAACTGTTAGTGTCCAGCTACAGGAAAAATCAGGGACTCAAGCATGTGTATAATCTCTGTACAGCCTACACCAAAGTCCAGAGGTGTGGTTCAGTTGCTGTGGGGACAGAAACTTTGTCCAAGCCCCCACATATTCTCTGAGAAACAGTAGAAGAGGAGCCCTAGTTCTGCATGATCCATTAATGTGGACAGACCTAAGTACTCTGCTGGAGTTTGTCTGGGACAACTGTGCTCAGTTTGACCACCAGATATCTCACCTACCTCCATCACATTATTACGTGGCTGTCAGGTAAACAGGACAATCCTGAATCCTTTCTTTCATAGCCCTAGAAGTGCATACCAAAGGGCTACTTGGGTTTGTATGATTGGGAAGAGAATGACTGTTGGTGCAGGTAACAAGGATTCATTCATTTTTCTGTATTTGGGAGCGTGCTAAGATGTGGACTAAGTTCTGTCTGGACCGAAGGGAGTGCACTGAAGTTACTTCCTAACATCAATTATTTTATTAGAGTTATATTCTTTTCCTGGAATGGTAATGGTTTAAAACAGTGCTAAAGCAACGATTAAACAGTAGCAACTCAAATGCAGGTATTACAGCTGAGGAAGGCCACCTTTATGTTTCCTGCAGTTTGTCTCACAGTACTGAGATTTGTTCAAATGATTTTGACTAAAACTCACTTTCTACACAAAAGACTTGATGTGATATGAACCATTGTCACTTAAAAAATCCTTTCATGTTATTATATTAAATTAAACTAAGGAGAATTACATTAGACTTTGGGGACCACTGTATCTAGTCTCCCTTTTTTGCAGATGAGAGTCTACATGAGCTGTTCTGTCTTAATATAAACTAGTGAAAAGATAGGCTGTAAGCTCCAACAAAAAGACAACTTAAATTTTTTTCTTTTTAAAGCAGTATCATTATACAAGAAAAACATCTCAGTCACAATAATAATACAGTTGCAGTTGTTATCACATATTTCCATGTGCAGCACCCCTTTGGTTGGTGCTATAGCCGTGCTGCCATAGCCCCTCTGCCTCACAGGTGGATGGTGTCAGTCTGGTGGGGGTGGAGAAGGTTCAGCATGCTTTCAGCATCCAGAGTCCTTCACCAGGAGTGATGATGGTTTCTCTTTCTTTGCTCTAGGATCCAGGTGGGGTAATTTTCATGATTGTTAGCTCACCTATAAACTTCCTTTTTCTTCATTGGTCTACAATAACATGTTACATGTGAAATTACTGTATATGGTGCATTTTAGATATCTCACTTCTTTCCACTCTTCATGATTCCTAAACAGAGTTTTGTCTTCATTGATCTACATCTGCATTTCTTTAGGTAACTACTGGTAAGAGACCCCGTTGCACTAGAATCATGGGGTCTGTAGTGCAAGGCCTGTATCCCAGTTCTTATCATTTCTTGCTTGCAATCTTCTCCACTGCAATCTGCAAACCCATTTTTCCAGGTCTCTGCTATCTGACAGACTGGAATTTCTCCACACCACATTATTAAGTCACAATAAATAAATATTTCATTCTACAGGGAACATCTACTTGCTATTATCATCTATATAAAAAATATAGATGTACATCATGCGCAGATAAGCAAGAGTAAAACAAGCTAGGTATGACCGGCTGATCATCAGAAAAATTGTGGTTGTGATTAAATGAAAACAAAGCCCTAGGCAGGTCAAAAAAATTTTTAAAAACCTTGCCAAATCAGTACACACCTGTGACCTATTACTAGTAATGGCAATACTATATTAATAATTCATGGGAGTAGAGATGAGACAATCATGCTGTGACTTCAGGGTGGGTCTCTGAGCTTTTATTCATTTGGCATTTCAGATAATTGCGCTGTTCTCTACTTCAGCTGTTAATATTTTAGCTGGTTTTTTTCAATTGATCCAATTGTTTGGGGATTTTTACTTTCAGGGTATTGAACATACGTTCAGATATAAAATGAATACCTGAATAAGAGAAGAGTTTTTGAAGCGGGAACAAATTAGTACATTGACAGTGAAAGAGTTGCGTTGAGAAAGAATTCTTCTGCAGAGGTTTTAATTTCAGAATAATTTCTTTCACATTAGGTCCCACTGAAAAAATATTAAAGTGCAAATGGAGTAATGGATCTTGTAGAAAGATCTAGGGGGGAAATGTAATTGAATTAAGGACAAATTGGTTGGTCCAGTTTTGATGAACACATGAACTGAATGTGATGAGCAAAGATCAGAGGCTTAATTCAGTGTTTTCATTTGAGAACTAGAGAAAGGCTTCAAGCTACTTAACATGCAAGTCAATCCAATCTGCTTATGGAAAAAAAAAACTTATCCCATTCTGTCCATTTTCCTGAAGGAATGGAAAGCGTTTACTGTATGT
Source organism: Falcunculus frontatus (assembly GCA_013398115.1). NCBI lineage: Eukaryota > Metazoa > Chordata > Aves > Passeriformes > Falcunculus > Falcunculus frontatus. Next base: position 404,786 of record VZRV01005425.1, read on the forward strand.
GTGCATCTCAGTTATAAGACACAGAGAATGGAAAATGTAGATAAGCAATTTATCTGGGTTTAGGTGGTTAGGTATATTAATTTGTATGAGGTGGAAGAAGAGAAGATGAGTAGAAAAGTTTTGTTTCTGTTTCCAAGCCTTTGACCTGGAGGCGCGAGAGCTCAGTCTCTGTGAGCACATCAGGAAGAGCTAGGAAGAGCAGCAGACCTACTGGGCTTAGATAATGGCAATTTGCTCCTCTGACTGATCATCAACTCAGGTTTCAGTGCTTTCTACTACCTGAAAAAAAAAAAAGTTGATATTTGAGCTCTCCTAGCATACTTAGAATTAAGCACAAAAGAACCCAAACACTTTCTACTATTAAAAAAAGAAAAAAAAATCAAAAAACCCCAACAAACAAACAAACAAACCAACACAAACCCACAAAAACAGAAAACCAAAATACAAACCAAAAAAACCCCATAGTATATCTTTACCAGACTGCCTCAAGTCAATGTTATGTGAAGATTTAGGTTCCGTAACGAAACATAGATGTGCTCTTACAAGTGTTTTCTAATAGACAACAAGCTCTTAAGCAGTTTCCTCTTTGTTTCAGTTACCAGTTGTCCAAATAAATTATCAGAACCCCAGTTTTATTTTCACTGCCACAGCAGGCTGTCCTGTCATCTTATCAGATCACGAAATAATTTTACTGTGACAGTCCCAGAATCGTTTGGGTTGGAAAGGACCTCCAAGACCGTTTTGTTCCAATCCCCACTGCCATGGGAGAGGACACCTTCCACTAGACCAGGTTGCTCAGGGCTCCATCCGAACTAGTCTTGAACACTTCCGGGGATGAAGCATCCACAACTCTCCAGTCAACCTGTTCCAGTGTCTTGCCATCCTGACAATCAGACTGGTTAGGCATGATTTATCCTCGGCAAATCTATGCTGAAATGTTCCCAGTATCTTCTTGTCCTCCCTGTGCCCAGCATGTCTTCCAGGAGGTCTCACTCTGATTCTTCCATGGACTGAAGCAAGGCAGAAAAACCTGTAGTTCTGAGGGTGATCTGTTGGCTCATTCAGAATAGGAGTGCAATGTACACCTTCCTCCAGTCACTGGAGACCCTTCTCCTACCGACATGAGTTTTAGAGATTATAAAGAGCAGACTTGCAAGGACTTTATGAGCTCTCTCAGCAGCCTTGGATGAAGCCTGAGTCAAATGATCCCATGCAAGTCAAGTCTGGGCAAGCATTCCCAGTCTTCGTTTACTGCTGGTCATACTCGTCCTCCCTGAACCCCTTCACAGGAGAACTCAGATAAGATAAGGGAAAGAAAACAATGAGTGTTTCAGATTTAAAATGTTGGTTAAACATCTACTGTAAGGATACTGTGTTCCACTCCTGTTAGTTGTGAAAACACTCGGGATATCTTCATTAAACATCATCTTTTCAAGACAATCAACTTTGCATGACATTAGTTCATGAATACAAATTGTATAGATCTTTCACTTCCTAAGCAGTAAATCTGGCAGGAGAATAGATAATGAGGTTGAAAGAAGCATTGCAAGGTACAGGCACATCTGTCAATATAATCTATTTTCTTAGGCACGCATTTTGTAGCACAAGAAATCAGCATCAGAGAATCACAGAATGGTGGAAATGGAAAGGCGCCTCTGCAGATGATCCAGTCCAGTCACCCTGCTCAAACTAAGGTCACTTAGAGCAGGCTGCTCAGGGCTAGGTCCAGTTGCATTTTGAATGTGTCCAAGGATGGAGACTCCACGCCTCTCTGGAAAGCCTCTGGAGTAAAAAAAGCTTTTTTTCTTATGTTTAAATTAAAAAAGATTGAACTATTTTTAGTCTCACTTGATGGGATTCTTGTTAGCTAATTTTTGGCTGTGAGAGGCGAACATTGATTAAGATTCATTTGACCTGTGATTGAATAAAATTAATCTTCATTCAAAATCCATCTTTTCACCTACTATGGAATGACATAGACAGATAAGCTTAAGCACACAAGACATGAATCCTACTCATGGTAAGTTTTCTTCCATAGAACTACACAAAGTCAAAAATGAAACAGAAGAAAGACCCCAGCCAAAAGAAAAAAAAAAAAAGAAAAAGAAAAAATGCAGAAGAACTGTACTTCTCTGGTTTGAAAACAATTCTTTCCAGTAGCTAGGATTTAAAATACACAGCTATTCTTGTTTTCTTCGTTGCTTTGCTATGCTTGGCTTATCCTGTCTCCTGATGGAAACTGTATTTATGGGCTCCATTGTGCTATGGGAATACAATACCTTATCCTACTCCACTTGTAACCTCTAAACCTGTTGGTTAACTTCATCTACTGTTAAACTGGGAAAGGCACCATGTGAGAGTCCAGAACCAACAAGCCTTGTGAAAATCAACAAATGGTTGATAATGATGAAAAGGAGATTGGAATTGAGTGCTTATCTATTTTGAGAGTTAATAGCCAATGGACCTGAGATGGGTACCAGATGGCCAGTCAGTGCACTTGTAATTCCAGCCTAGCTACGGGACCTGTTCTTTTCTTGACTTGAAAACAGAAAACATACAGGGAACACAGTAGCAAGGGAATGATTTGGGAGTAGGGGAAGCAAGAGAGAGATTGGACGAGTGATAATCTAGATAGTATCATGGGAATTCAGGGAACACAAAGAACCTGGGGATACTGCAGAGGGAGCAAGTGGGGGATGGATGTAAGTCATAATCTATGAGAAATGAGTTTCAGTAGCTCTTAATCCACACAGTAGCTCAAACAGTCAGGAACTGGAGTGCAATAGGACAGCAAATGCCCTAATAGCCAGTTTCTGCCCTCAGTTATAGAGCTATAAAAGTAAAATAACTCCCCCATTTGTTATTCCTAGTTATCACAAGGTGACCCATCTGTTTATATTTTCTGATGCAATGCATGGTGATGGCAAATTGAAATTCCCATCAAACGACAATATTTTGCATCTACTTAGCAGCATCTAGAAACCAAGAGCTTGACAATGTCATATCCTGACTTGTCAAATAGAAAACTACCATCTGATTAACATTCTAAGTGTCAGAGTTGCTTGAATGACACATTTAGCAAGACACAAAATAACTTCAGCCATATGCTTTAAAATACGATAAGAGAGTAAAGAGAATTATGCATAAGCAGAAGCCTAATCCATAGAGTAGAGTAAAATGATGGCTGCCTACATTTAGGCTCTGAAAAGTCTAACTAATCATTTTCTCAAATGAATCAGTTTTCAAAAGAGCTGGCAAATCCATAATACTCCTGATCATCACATCTGCAAATTTAGGGCAAGGAAAGCAATCTGGTTTGGGATCAGAAACCTTTCTTGAGATGATTTGGTGGGTGTCGACATACGTAACCCAGGTGTCACCCCTTTGCTTTTCATCAGGTGAGAGAGAAAAGCCTTAGATCTTTTCCTAGCCCGTGAACCATTAAGCGGGAACACAACCAGTAAGAAGCACATAAACCAAATTCTATTCGCTAAATGCCAAAATCTATCTGCTCCATACATATCACAGAGTCGGTCGGCCTGTGAGAATGTCACGGTAAAGACCAAAAGCCTTGCTAGTGCCAGAGCAATGTCCACTGCTTTCCCTTCGTCTACCAAGTTACTAATTTCACTGCAGGAGATGATGGTGTTCCTAAGGCCCAGTTTATCCTGTGTCTCCATGCTGACTACTCCCAAGCACCTTCCCGTCTTTCATAAGTCTGGAAACAGTCTCCAGAATGTCCCAGGATTGAGGTGAGGCTGGCCATTCTGTAGGACAGTCTTTCTCGCCTTTCTTGAATGTTGGAATGGCGTTTGCTTTCTGCCCATTCCAAAAATCCTCCTGTGATTGCTACAATCTTTCAAAGGTAATTGAGAGCAGCCTCACGTCAGCTGTCTCCCACAGCACTTTTGGGTGTATGCCATCAGATCCCAATAACAAACATATGTGAGATTTTGTTTAAATCTTCCCCAACCTAATTTCTTTCTTCAGACTTCCCCATTGATTTCAGGGGTCTGAGATTCCTGTAGGCAAATATTACCAATAAAGACCAAAGCAAACAAGGTGTTAAGTGTCTTGGAATTTTCCATGTCCTGTGGCATCAGGTCTTCTGCCCCTTTCAGCATCAGGCTCACATTTTCTCCCATCTTCCTTTTGCTCCCGAGGTACCTGTCAAAACATTTTTCATTGATCTTCATGTCCCTTACAGTTTCAATTCCGGGTGGGCTTGGGCTTTCCTAACTGTGCACTCTTGAACAGTGCCTCTATATTCCTTTTCGGGTCACCTCTTCCTGCTTCCAAATCTTGCACCCTTTCTTTTTTGTGTTTGAGTTTTGCCTAGAGACCTCTGCTCATGAGGGCAGAACTGCTGCTGTCTTTGCTTGGCTTCGTACACATTAGGATGGAGACACTGCATCCAAGTTTCCTAAGACAAGCTAGACTTTTCTAGCTTGATGCCCAGGGTAATGTCATTCCCCCTCAACCTCTATTCCTTCTGCTAGAGAAAGGCACAGAGATACAGTCATTCTTCCCTATGTTACATGCAGCTGAGCAAAAAACTGAACACAAGGAGTCATAATTTCCTAGGCTTTTTGCAATCCAATCAAGTATGATCAGGTTTACTGAGCTCTTTGAAAAACAAATACATAAATCTCACCATGTGCTTGTGTAATACATAGGAAAATGTTCCAGCGTTTCAGGGTAAGTCAAATAGCATATTTGCAAATGTTATTTCTGCAGATGTGTAATACAATGTGCTTTTTCAGGCATTTGAGCAAATTTCTTGTTCTCATTGAAAAATTAATTAGATGTATCACAGATCTGAAAGGAAAAGTTAAATCTATAAGCAAAGTTGGAATTCAAATTGATGTGCTTCTGCTTTTGGGATAATAAAAGTGAGACTTGTGGGTAGATGGGGGGAAAAAAGAGGCCAAGGGACAGTAAGAATTAGGTTAAAAAGGAAGCAAAAAATGTGACGGAATGCTCTACAATTGGAAGGCAGAAAGGATGAAAATAAGAAATGAGCAAGTAAGGACATAACTTGCTCACCTGTGGAAGAAGAGTTCTGGGGAAGAAGAGATGCAAAGCAGGATATTTCTACAAATGTACATCTTGCCAGCTTTTAAAAGTAACAAGACAGCAGACTGTTCAGATAAATGCCAGAGCAAAGAATTAATACAATCTTGCAAGTGTGAAAGAAATATTTAAGATTTGTTCCCCCGCCCCCCCCTTTTTTTTTTGTTTTGCTTTTTGTTCATTCTTTGGTTTTTCATATATACAGATCTACTTACATCTCTGGTTCATATAAGTGATAGCTGCTTGAAGCCGGGACTCTTCTGTAAAGTCTGCAGACATTGCTGAGGACAACAATGACAATTCTCTGCCTGGGACTTTCCAATGCTACCAAGCCCCCCCCACTCCCACCCCACTTAGCTTTTGCTCAGAAAAAACAGTGTACATTGCAGGGAAAAGTGATTTTTAGGGTGATTTATGCCAGCATTGTGTAAATAAATGTCAGACACATTGCAGGTTACCAGATTCAGGCACCATCTGAAGGTTTAGGCACTTAAATTTAGATGTCTGTGTGAGCTGGAAATTTAACCTTTGATGGCAGCCAATGGGATCTGGCTGGTGCAAATATGGACTCTGGAGAGCCATTTATCTCCTCTAAAAGCAAACACCTACATCTGGACAGGTAAATAGCTTTCTACACGCCATTGGCTGACTTGACTAAATCTCCCTTGATTTTAATGGGAGCTTATGTGCCTGGCTTGGAGGTTAAAGGTGTTAATAAGAGTCTTTGCATTATAATTAGAGAGAGAGCAGCACTCATATGTGGCAGAACTGGAAAATCTTCAGCTGCTTTGATGGCTTTTCTAAAACAGATTGACATTGTGTCACATATCCATAGATGTCTGAACCTTTATCTAAATCCTACTCTTAAATCCAGAATGCTCAATACTCTGTTGAAAAAAAAAAATTAAGAATTTCAAAAATAAATCAAAACCAAACCTCCAATTAATTATAGCCATGACTTACATTATTGACTCTGGAGAAAGGAGAAGGGGAAAGGGAAAATGAGCTGTGAAAAAGGAAGGCCTTTGTGGATCCAAAGTTATTATCAGAACTGGTAAGGCAAAATCATACTTCTGTGTGGATTTTTGGGGAGGAAGGGGTGTTGATTCTCCAGCTTTATCCATTTTTATATGTATTTTTATTCATTTTTATATCAGACTACCTGATACAAAGCCATCAATACTACAAGATTCTAGTAGCTGGCATCATTTTGCTGATTAGCCATGGGTTTGACTAACACACAGCTTGATTAGAGCTCAAGAAAAGCATACTTTTAAGTCAGACACAAAAAACACATACATTTCCAGTTCAGCCACATATCACTTCAGAAGAGCTACTAAAGAAATTCAGAACAGTCCATTTTTACCATGCTATAGTGCCTCCTTCCTTAATTGTCATGCAAAGAATGCAGTGAATTTCTTTCAAGTTATTCTGAGTCAACTGGAAGACTTTTTAAAGCAATCTCTTGTTTAAAGAACCTTCAATAAATCACTATAATTATTTTTCTAGCTGAAACAATTAGTAAATAATTGAATTTTTTAAATGCCTTTCATAATTTCAATTATAAACTTGTAAGTGCATTGTTAGTTCTGGCAGCTCGTGACTTTTTTTCCCTGAAAGGGTTAGTGCTCCAGTAGGCACTGCATGTTAACTAGGTGTGAGCAATTGAGAATATTAATTTGTCAAAAAGGAGAATATATGAGTGTGGCCAGCTCTAGGTAATTATGACTGATGTGAAAACATGAAGCTCTGAGTGTCAGTCTTCTCCCTGGCCCATCACAAACTGGGTGCTGTTTGAGCCAGGCCAGCTTCACCAGAAGACCTGCTGGTCATTGGGAAGTTGTCACGGAGAGATAAGTGGCCAGGCATGGGAATGAAATCAGATGATGGGATACCATGCAATGGTGAACACGGTACATCACAGCTGTGGCATAACTGTAGTCATGTCAGACTGAATACTGACAGAAGAAATGTTTTTTGAGGGAAAGGACCTCCTGATATATCAAGTTGAATTGTGTCAAGCTGTTTTCACTAACCAGAATACTTTCTTCTTTTCAGTTCAATACATACCCTAAGAAGATTCAGAAGATTATTTCTAAAATAGGTCGATGATGCAGCCACTCATCTGGGAAGCAAGGTTTCACTGACAGTAAAAACAAAAAAAAAAAGTACCTTTGCACCGTGAATAAGCATTTTAAACTCAGTCTTGCAACAAAACTGTAGCGAGCCAGAAAATTATTTATTTATTTAAGGTTTTTGTTTTAGAAGACGGTGAGATCAAGGTCCATCTTGCACACCAAAGGTTTGAAAGTCGGTATTGTGGCAGAAGTATCTTTGCTCAGAAATAAATCGGTCTATTGTATTTTATGGTTTGTTCCATAAAAGTCAATACCAATAAATTAGTCCCTGAAAGGGGTTTCCTTCCTGGTTTCATGCAGCAAATCAGAATCAAAGAGAATTACATAAATATTTTGGCCTTCCTGATTGATACTTCTGGATCTAAGGATACCCTACTTTGAAATTCAGAGGAAATACTCTGGAAAAATCCCCATTAAGCAGAATTGAATTGCAAGCATAAGTGTTATCATGAAAACTCAAATCAAAGGGGATTTTGCCGTGTTTTACTTTATATGTTTGTCTTCTGTAATTATGGAAGAACTTTCATAAATCAAGAAAATTTTTCAAATAATTTTCAAGTGAGACAGAACCAGAATATCCTTGGAGACATAGGGCAAAAGACCTCCCAGTTCAGCAGATCCATAAGTTTCAAACCACTGGAGTAATCACTGAGAAGACATCAACATCCAAATTCAAATGGATAAGGTTCCTGACCTTCATGTTACTGAGCCATTGGCACACTTTATTTATTTCATCTTCATATCCTCCTTGTCCAGTCTAAGTAATGTCAATGTCAATATCCAACTTAGCATAAAGTAACACTTTCAGTCAAAAATTAGGTAAATTAATAAAAAATTCTTAATTATTAAAGAAAAACTGATTTCTCAATTAGTGTAGCTGGACCTCTGTCTTCCAATGTCCTTTCTACAACACAGAGTTTGCCATTTTCAAAGCAACCCACACATGTTATTCTGGGGTAACCTCAGGGTCTGCTCAGCTGGCATTTCCCTCAGTAAACCCTCAGCCAAGCAGCCTCACAAGTGTGCAGCTCATGTCTCCAGTGTGTGAGGTACATAGAAAGCAGCTCTGTCTGGCAGCCAACTCAAAAGATTCCAAAAGCATGACTCATTAGTCACTCTTTCCAATTTTTAGGGAAAAAATTTTTTTCCAATTTTTTTGGTTGCCTTTCCTTATGTGAAAAATACTACCTTCTAATCTATGCTGCAAACATTTCCATAGGTTACTTGTTTGATAGGGAGACTTAGGAGGAACTCAGAAGTATCTGAAGAGCAAAGAATTACAACAAAGTGGGCTGCGACTTCCTTATTGCCAGCAAAAGAGGTTTTCACTGATTCCCTGCTGTTTACAAGTATCCAAGAGAAAATAGGACATAGCTGGGCACCAGAGAGAGACTACTTCAGAAGGCATCATCAGAAGACTTTGGAGGGAGGTGCCCAATAGAGCCTCGAGTAACTTCTGTCAGCCTCTACCCCCGACCCAAGGAAAAGAGTCTTGATGGATCACAGAGGTAGCATCTTTCAGAGTTGTACGGTGCTAATCAATAGAGGTTGTTGTGAGGGCCGTGCTTCTGATGTGAAGGCTATCCTTGTCAGCTCCACTTTGGCTGGTGCCTCCTCCTCCTTGGAGCTTCTATTACATTGTCGAGAACAGGCACGGTGCCAGCCAACAGATGGTCATGTGTGTAGGCATGTTAGAAACCTGCTAGGTACAGATCTAAAGCCAGATCTCTCCTCCAAATAAGAAAAACGTGTAGAGCTTCGGTATTCTTTGTTGTCTAAAGTTGTCTCTACTTTTAATACTCCCAGATACTTTCCAGCATAGTGAGAGTGACTTTTGGTCTCTAGTACAGAAAGATAAATTATTCCTGAGAGTGAGGAAAGAGATAGTGAGGGATGTCTCTGTGCAACAAAATCGATCTCTATAAAATGTGGAGTGTTGAGTGGAAAATGAATGGGTTTAAAGTCCCTCCAGAGGATAAGTATACCTAGAGTGAATAAAATGGTATTTTCTTTATATGTGGGAAACTTCTCAGTTATCTCCAGATTTCATCCCTATTGTTATTATACATTCTACTAGTCTCCTTCTTGCTATACAATATGGCTGGAAGCTTCCTTCTCTCAGATTGAATATGATATTAAACAGGATTTTGCTTCTCATGGCTCAGTAGCTGGAATCTAATTTATGCAATGCACGCAAAAGAGAAAAAATAATATTATTTGTCCAATAAAATCTACACACCAGGTTTTTTTAACATGAACAGCCATTGCCGGGTAATTCATGTATCTGTTCCACTGTTAACATTTCACTTAGAAAGAAATATTTTCTAGGAAACTAATCTAAACTCTTTCCTTCTGTCCCTGGCCTTGCTTTCTGTTTTTCCTCAGCAGCTCTTAGCAGAGAAAGTGATTTTCCTGTTCATTGCTTACTGCCATCAGCCTTGGTTGTTCTATTGCTTTTCTTATCTCCTTATCTCAATACCAGTATAGCATAGCTGCCTCAGAAACAATCACAGTTCTACATGCTTGTTTTGTTTTCAGCTGGAATTCCCTTTCTGTTCTGTTAGCTGTCTGTGCTTCACAGCAGACATCCTCTTCCTCAGACAGATCTCTCTGATTCAATTTCCTCTGCTTTACCACTCTTCTTTGTAACTGGTCTAATCTAACGTCAGGTTCTCTTGGTGCCAAATCAATTCTGTCAGGCTGCTTTCAAGGGGTTTTGAAGAAACTGATATGAGTCAAAATTGCAATAGAGGAAGTCAGGACTTCCAAATATTTAGATCCCAAATTGCTGTTTCATATCATTTTAAGGCAAAAGAGAGGGAGCCTCTGCTTCTAGTAGGAGAATCAAGACCCCATGCTCCAGTTTTAATATTTGTTATTGAAAGTATGCTTTCAGCGTGGTCAGCTTATCTACATAAATGAGGGCAAAGCAAATTCACTTTTCTATATTCCTTGATCAGCATTCCCAGCCCCCTGACCTGTTCAGTATCTAGAGCTTCTAAACCGTTTGAATATGGTGAGAAAAACAAAAAAAACAAAAACAAAAAAAAACAAAGAAACCAAACCAACAAACAAAAACATTAAACCAAACCAAAACCTAAAACAAACAAAAAAGCTGGTTTTAAAGAGTACTTCTAGAAGGTGTTAAAAATCCTAAACTGAGTAGCAGCAAGTGAGTCCAGGAGCAGCCAATTTCAGTGGCATTTCACCTGCCTGAACAACTAAAGAAAAGTTCTTCCATCCTTTTTGCATTAAAAGAGTCACATTCAGGGGCCTTGAAAGTTAAGTTTCTTTCAGACTGACTAATGGGCCCGATCATCCAGTCCCTCTGCTTCTGTCATTTGGGTTGGCAATTTCTGGTACAGATGCAACTTCAAATTAGAAATGGCTGCACATGACACACCAGTGGTATCAAAACACAAAGCCCTTTTCCCTCCTGCAGTGTATCCATGACAGAAACATTTTGGAATGCCTCTACGCAAAGACCTGTGGTAGCTTACACCAGGCATAGGCATGAAGATGCAAAGTACAGTATATTGAAGATTATGCCTTTAGTTGTGGAAGCATTCATGCATGGTGATTTTGCATTTCAATATAATAACTGACCATGCCCATTGTGAAAAATATTTTCTGTTGGCAAGTATGTGTTTGATTGAGGTTACAGAGAGGGCTCTGTGGTGGGCTTGGCATTTTTTGGCTACCAGAACCCCACTCAGATTCTCCCCTTCCTCATCAGGACAGGTAGAGGAAATAGATGAAAAAAAGCTTGTGATTAGAGATTATATAAAGAGAGGGAATTCCCTTACTGATTACTGTCATAGATAAAACAGACTCAATTTGAGGAAATTAATTTATTACCATTTAATAACAGGTTATTAGTCCTGTCGGCAAACCTGCTCCAGCATGGGCTCTCTCTCTCCACAGGGACACAGGTCCTGCCAGGAGCCTACTCCAGCACGGGATCTTCATGAGTGTCAGAGTCCAGAGTGCAGGGAATATTTCTCTGCCTGTTTTGAAGGGTTTTATCCCCCTGAACAGCACTGTATTTGACCTTTGTCCATGTAAAAAATTGCCTACCCTCTGGGAAGAATTAGAATGTACATCAGTATGAACTAGCTGTTAGAATATTATGTGAGACTGTCACAGAGTGAAAAACTTAGAGGTGTTAGGTTTGTTAAAATAGTAAATAGACAAGTAACAAAAATGCCAATATGGAGGATTGTTGTTGCTATCTAGACCTTTTTCTCTTCTTCTACGACTCCATATTCTGCGGCAAAGGTGGATTCAGAGGATTGGATGAAAAATTCCGCAGTTCCTCTTCATGTGACAAANGGACTTGTCACGGTAAAGTGACAATGGGCTGCAGGTAGCTATCTGCTCCACAGTTAACCTCCAAGGGGTAATTTCAAAGCCTTTCCATGCTTTTTTTCTAAAACATATACAACTGGATCTTTATGTTCTTAAAATACTACGTAGTACTACTACAAAACCCTCATACCTGTTTCTATTAGATGCTTTAATTTTTTTTCTTTTCCTCCTTCCGTTAAGGTCATATTGACGGGCTTATGCTGAACCATGGATGATCAAGCCATAAATGGTTTAACATGATTCTTGAGAAATTTTCTGCACTAAGTGCAAGATCCTTTGAATGAGGCTACTCTTCATACAATGATCATGTGTTTCTCAGAATTTTTATTTACAGTACAGGTAAAATTCCAAATTTTGAAAATCTTTACAAACTCAAATATGGTCTTTTCTGGTTCTCTGTGCAGCAGGATGGGAGATGGAATGGAGAGCAGATGCTTTTATAGACAACTCCTGAAATAATGTTTCCTACATGATAATCTGACAATGCAGGAGGCTGATCTGGAAATCCATTTAACTCCCTTTCATTTATTCCTTTCTCCATCTGTGAGTTGTATTATTTGTGGGTAAACCAATGAAAAATAGGGAATGGATGAAGCTGGTAGGTCTGCTTACTTAAGGAGAAATATAACATCTCCAGCACAAGAAAACCAAAAATTGAAATTTCACTATGCACAAGAAAAAAGCATTATCACAGAACAAGAATGATACAAAAGAATGGACAGAATTGTACCTACAAAATCTGTCCACAAAACATGAAATCTGATAAAGTTATTTATTCTATTCAGAACATGACAATAGGACAAAGAACTTTAGAATGCAGGAGAGACTATTTAGGCAAGCAGAATGTGAAGTTGGTAAGTACAAAAAATCCCCCTAAACTACTTGTTCATCAGCAGTTGAATTAGAAATCTGTTGGTTTTGCCACCTGAGGAAAAAAAGCTGTATATCCTTACAGGTGAATCACTGGAGCACCTACTTAATGCATCACAGTGACGGAAAAAAGCAAATGTTATGTCAGAATGCACACAAAAATGGGTTGAGGAGAATAGTGCAAAACTAATGCAATTATGTTGCTAGTTATGCAACCCCAGCCACCATTTCTAGAGAAAAATTTCACAGAATTATAGAGGGCTTGAGAGAAGGGCATAATTATTAAGAACACAGAAAAACACTTAAGGGGGGATTGAAAAGAGTGCAATTGTTTCCTTTAGAAAGGAGATTAATAAGAGGAGATGAGAAATAACTGTGCTAAATAAAAGAATGTGATAGAAAAGGTAGATGGAGAATTTCTGTTTCCTGTGTCTTGTGATGCAAGAACATGGAGATATGCTAGCAAACCTGAAAGCTGGCAGAACAAAAACTGATAAAATCCATTCCCTACAGGAGATAATTATGAGTGTGGAGTGAATGCATTGATAGAGGTGCAGTTGAGGTCAAGGATTCAGCAAGGTTGAATGAAATCTGAATGTTTACATGAGATAATGCCAGAAAGAATATCAGAAAGAAGATAAAGCCTCAGTTTGCAGACATAAACCCAGTCTCTAACTTCTAGGAACAGGTAGAAGGCTCTCAACACCAGGCTTCTTTATGTTTCATAAAAACTGCATTTCTCACTGCTATTAGTAAGATTCCCACAGTATGGCCAATGGAATTTCTCACATCAGTCTATATTACAGTGTTGTTCCGATTGCATTTTGGGTCTGTTCGCAGTAACATGACAGCATTGCAGATGGTGTAAAAGCCTGTCTCCAAAAAACAATTCAGTCATCACTTCCATTTTCAAAATCCAGAGATGAGTCACTCCCCTCCCACAGGTAAATGTATTTGTATGAACATCAAGCTCTACAGACTTGTATGTATATCCTCACAGTGGAAAAAAACCAAAAATTGCAGCAGAGTCCTTCTCTGTATTGATAAAAGGCAGGTTTCAGCCCACGCTTAACCACTCTCCAATTTAGTGTGTGCTCTTCAAGCAAATGTGATTCAAAATACCCAAATGGGTACAGCAGTGACATACTGGTCTGTGGTAAAGGGAATAGAAAAAGTACAGGCTGGTAAGTGAAAGAATGTGAAAAGTGTTCCTTGGAGAGAGCAGGCATGCAGTGGTCAGCCACAGTTCTTAGAAGACCACAGAATCACAAGATGATTCAATAACTTCACTAATGATGGGGCAAAATGTACCACCAGCAAGTTTCTGGTGACACAAAGGTGGGAGAATTTGCTGATATGCCAGAGGGTTGTGCAGTCTTGGAGAGAGACCTCAACAGGCTGGACAAATGGGTGATCCTTCCCTTGTATTCAGCACTGGTGAGGTTATACCTGTAGAACTGGACTTTTTAGTACAAGAGAGACACTGATGTACTGGAGAGAGTCCAGTGAAGGCCATCTACGATGAATAAGGTAGTGGAGCATCTGAAATATGGGGAAAGTCTGAGGGAGTCGGGAATGTTCAGCCTGAAGAAGAGAAGGCTCAGGGGGATCTCATCAGTATGTGTCAGGGTCACCTGCCCTGGTGATACTCAAAGGCCATCTGGATATGGCTGTGGACAGTTGGCTCTAGGTGGCCCTGCTTGTTCTTGGGGGTTGGATCAGATGGCCTCCAGAGGGCCCTGCAACCTCAACCATTCAGTGTTTCTGTGTCTTGTTACGGGCTCCTGTCCTGCATTACTGCAGCAGACTCTTCCTTCACTCGGGCAGGGCTGGCATTCGGCTTTGATGCCTTTAAAGAGATTCCCATTGGCCTGTTTCTCTAGGCTGTCCATGACACTCTGGATAGAAACCCCGACCTCATGCAAATGGTCTGGTCCCCCCAGTTTGGTGACATCAGCAAACTTGATGAGAGTTCACAATCTAAAGGAAATAACTACGTGGATTCCATTACTATTAGCATGTCATCTGTCACTTACTGAGGACTTGTTGAGAATGAGAATCTCCACTTTGCATAAAGCAGGATCTCTCAGACACAGGTAAGGAGTCTTAAACCTTGAGAAGCATCAGCTCATCCTAATTAGCAAATAGACAGTTCTCCATCTACATTCACTCAATAGAAAATAGGAAAGACCCTGAACTAACAAAAGTGAATGCCCACTTGTAGTGAAATGGTTAGCCATTACTGTAGCTAAACCCCATACTTACACATTTACAGCTAATTCTGGCATGGTGCTGCTCTGCTGGCCCCTGAGGCTTCTTCATTTTATTTGTCCAACAATAGATATCTCTGTCAAGTTGAGGAATATGTTAGATGGCAAATATCCTTAGTACCACAATGTTTTAAAACCCACGCAGATTTCACAGAAGCAAGGATGATTGCCAAGCCAAAAACCAGGGGTAGAAAAACTCATATATCCCTTTCTGTTGTTTCAGCTGTCAGAAAACTGTGATGCACTTCCAGATCTGGCTTTGCTGGTTAATCTGATCGTTGACTGCCCATAAGTATATCCTTTGTGGGGGGCTTTTCCAAACCTGTGTTCTTGTGCATATTTTGCTCACATGAGGGCAACTACACAGTGTGTTTTCTGTGTCTTCCCACACCAGGCTGTACCATCAAGCTGTATCTACACCATCACCTGCAGGTGGAAGAGAATGAAAGGGCTGTACCTGCTGCTTTTATGTGGAAATGATTTTTAATAACCACATTGTACAGGGCATGGAATGAGAGAAAGGACAAGACAAGCTGCATCATGGTGCTTTGTGGGAAGAGTGGTGGATTTGGCATGTTGCCCAAACAGCAAAAGGAGGTAGGTGGAGGGCACTGTCAGTAGTTCCTGGCACTGCTGCTGCACCTGTGGCACACACAGGCTCTCCCTGGATGATTTGACCTTAAGTGGAGTGCTGTATCAAAACACCTGGGCACAGCAGGCTGAGCAGAGAGCAATACACAGAAAACCTGTGTGCATACACAAAAGGGCAAGCCAAATACCCAGATCCCAAATTCTAGTAATGCAGACTTTCCCTCATCTCCTGAAATATCACTATAACTCACCAAAATGTGCCGGAAGAAGAAAAGCCAGTGTCCGTTACTAAAATCTTTTAAATGACTGTGTTGCCAACAGTCAGCACCGTGATTCAGGCTTGCTCACAGATTGATGATTTCATAGAATCATAGAGTTACAGAATGGTTTGTTTTGGAAGGGATCTTAAACATCATCTAGTTCCATGCTGCCACGAGCAAGGACACCTTCTACTAGACCAGTTTTCTCAAAGCTGCATCCAACGTGATTGGGATCAAACCATTTGCCTTAGACTATTTGAGAAAAATCACATATTTTTTACCTAGCCGACACAGGAAGGCTCTGCTTTTCTGTAATGCTTTTCCTCAGGCTGAAGATTCAACCCCTGTAGGCAAAATTCCCACTTACAGGACACTGATCAGCCACAGTGTTTGAGGTCATCAGGTTAAGCCAGGGAGTTGGGGGAAGTAGTGTATGCTGCTTGGCTAAATAGTATTTTGTCTTAACATGATACTACAGGAGTTTTCTTTTTGATTGAGAAGGCCTCTGAGGCAGCTGAAATGCAATGGTGATTCTGTAAATAAAAGGCTGACTTGGTAACTAGCCTTGTATTTCTCACCAAGCCACAAGAAGCTGTGGGAGAAACAGAAGAAAGCTGGCAGCAAACTTATAACTTTAAAGAAAAACTTTAAAAAGCTCTGAATGTCTTTTTTCCTGAAGACATTTAAGTTCATTGACATTCCTGACAAACTCCATGGAAGATGTGGATAACCCGGACTAACACAGAGATGTGTCTCCAGTTCTCCCTCTCAGCAGAGGAAATGGCAGCACAGAGCTATGGGCTATTGGGAGCTGTTTTTCACAGACAAAGCCTGTAAAGCTTCTTCATATCTATACAGTTGTTCATACATTAAAATTATGCAAGTGTATCAGATAAGAAAATTTTCACATTGATTCTCTGCCAATTTTCTCTTTTTCATTTCTTTCTTCTTCCAAATTAAAACCTATATGATTGTGTATTTTTAAAACCCTTAGCATTGTTCCAGCTGGTGAGATTCTAGGACATTGATGCAGTATGCCAACCTTTATTGCTAACACAGAACTAAACAAAGCCAATTTATGTCCATGGCACAATTGCTAACACCTATGGTACTATAGTCATGCAAACACATTTTATCCATTATGGTCAAGCTCACTTTCTTCAGCTGGAGGGGTGATAAATTTTAAAGTAGTAGCAGTTTCCTGAGAGCTGAGCATATGAATTTCACCCCAACTTTATGAGAAGATACTGTGACATTTAATGTGAAAAGAAATTATAAAGAAGTATCATTATTAGTTAGACTTACTAAGGAACTGTCTGTTCTGTAACACTCTTCAGCATTGCTAAAGAACCTGTGAGGAAGTAAAGAATCCACTATTGTTTACTAAGGCTTTTAAAATTAGTTATTTTAAGGTTATTACTGTATTTCTGAAAGATACTAGTTATTTTTATATTTATATATAAAGGCTTCATTAGTTTTCTAAATGTGAAAATAAGGCTTCTGCCACAGTGGTGCAGACACTGACAGAGAATATTTTTTAGATAGAGTGATTTATTGAGATCTCTACATAGGATAATATTCAGAAATGAAATTGAGTCTCTTAGACAGATGACCAGTTGCTGCCTGGTTGGTGATGGGACTCTGTGAGGATAATTGTAGCAGCATCCTCCAAACTGTAATCGTGGGGATTTTTTTCGTATCCAGATCCTACACAGCAACACCCACACAAGCAAGGTCTGCTGACACTGATTTTCTTCAGCTGTGGAAAAGCTTTTCCTATCTCCAGTATGTACAAAGGACTTTCCTATGTGGCCATTCCTGCATCTGCAGAAGCAGTTTCTACTGACCATACAGGTGTCCTGTTTGTGTACAGTTTGGTCAATTCTGCTGCAGGAACGGACTCAAGACATCTTTGGGACTGCAGCATCGCCTGCCCATTGGTCTGTGCACAGCAGCAGCTGCCCAGGGGACTCTGCAGGGCTGTTCAAGCTCCCCCGGAGAGCAGCTGCCAAAACTGGTCAAATGCTTCATAGTGAAGCCAGTAGTTCAGCTGAGCACTTTGTCACACATTAGTGCACTGAACCAAACCAGTCCTGTGCCTCATCTATGCTAGGGAGTCCCTGGAGTCCCCAGGGAACAAGTGACTAAGCACACTGGGTGTGCATGCAGGCAAATCCCTGCTATCACTCAACTGCTGTGCAAGCTCCAGTTTCATTTTTTTATCAGGCTTACAAGTTAAATCCTGTAACTCTTGCCACGGTAGATATATTTGGTAACCAGAACTTCAAAATAAGGACTGAGATTTGTATGTGAGTCTTTTGTCAGACAGAGCCTACTACATAATTGATGCAAAAGAAAATCAAATAAATATTTCGCTGTTTTAATGACAATGTAAAATGCTATTTATTTCCCTGCATAGTAAAGTACTACTTCTTCTCCCTTCAATTTTATTTGCCTGGCTTCTTTTGTTCTGTAGTTCATACATAATTTCACACCTGCAAAATTTCTGAAGAACTAGGATTTTGCTTATCAATTTAAACAATAAAGGCAGACCACTCTGAGAAACATGCAGACAGCCATTTCACAGGCTGAACTGAAGGCATCTGGGCTGCCTATGCCAGTGGTGATTTCCTTTTTGCAGCCAGCTGAGAAGGCTTTTGCTCTTAATAATTACGTTAAAAGACTCAAAAAGCAAAAATCAAATGTATAAAATCCTATGACAGATAAGAGGAATAGTACAAAGACTGTAGTTGGCTAGGGAAGCACACACTGTGAGCATGTTCTGTGATGAATACCAGGCAGTTTGAAGCAAATGGCTCTTCTTAGAAGTCCTCCAAGGGCAAGTGTGATGTCTCCTCCAGCCAGATCTCTGCACTCTACAGAGGTGGTGCCCAGTCAGGCACAGCGTGGGTTACATCCAAACCTTCCTGATCAAATCCTACCAAGAAGCCTGGTAGCAGTTCTTCGGGTAGGCAGCCAACAGAGACAGGAAGACAAACTCTCCCTGTGTTTCATGCCACTGGCAAGTAAGTCCTGGGGGACACGCAGCAATGCTGATAGGACATAGATAGTTGTCAGACTGGAGATCAAAAGGAGACAGATCGCTAACAGAGAACGATCAAGGCAGCCCTGCAATCTCTCTGAAGATTTAATGCTATAGAGGTAGAAAGTCAGATCTGTGCTGTTACCTCTCTTATCAGAAACAAGGATTATGTTGCTAGAACCAGACTTTGCTCCAGACTGAATACAGGGTGCATCTGTGCGTCTCAGCTCTGGAAAATGGTGCTGCTGTTGGTCCTAGGTGACAAGCAGTCTGAAGCAGGAAAGTTACACTAGGAAGCAGGAAGAAAGGACGTTTCAAAAAGCAGTCGTTCTCCCAGAGATTAGCTAAACTGACATTTGTCTAACAGCTTGTTGATATTATGCATTGTGTGCAAGACAGTATCCAGGTGAGTATGTTTGATGCAGTGCTGGTTGTCTAAGGGCTTGTGCCATCTCGAAGAACTGCTTTTACTCCCCCTGATGCCTTAGGTTTTAACTTTTATATTTTCAAATTCTGTACTGCTTAGAGTGTAACTCTGAAGTTCCTTGTAGCCTGTAATTCCTACTCTCTCGTACCGGGTAGACATAACAAAGCCTCTCCAGGCTTTGCCTTCAAGGACAACCAGGCTGTTTTTAGGCCCAAAATGTGTAAACTAAAGATTCTAAGGGGGGCAAGCCGAGGGGCGTTACATCGCTAAAACTGGGTCTTTAATTGGAGAATTAACCCTGATATGCAAATGGTCCAAACCTATAAAAGTGTGAAGAACTCGTGACCTGTCATCCATCTTGGGGTCCAGTTTTTGGAAGCAGCCTCTGGCTCCCCCAGGGTGTACCTTGAAGGCCCTTCAAATAAATACCTATCTTTATTCCCTTACTCTTGTCTAGTCTTTGTTTCTAGGTGGCTGGAGGAGACATCACCCCCAATTCAGGGCTATTGCCAAAAGGTGTTAAATATCTAAGCAGCTTTGGACAGAAAAGTGCAGCCTTTGTGATACTTTTCTGTCTATCAATCTTGTAAAGCTGTCTAGACTGTCCCAGGGGAGGGGGTGGAAGTGCAAATCAGATATATGTGTAAATCTAGAAGTGTAAATCACATTCTACAAGCACGCCTTTGCAACAGGGTATGGGGAAAAAAATTGCCCAACATTCTCAAGATGAAAAGCCAAGGACACTCTTGAAGATCTGGTAATAAATGAACCTTTCCTTCTCTGGAACTAAATGAATGGCCAAAATCTTGTAGGAGCTGTGCTCAACAGCTCCACGTCTTTGATACAGTGCAGCTAATACCCTGCTGAAATAGGATCAGGACGTACAGTAGCAGCAGAGCACACCACACGGGGCTAGGGCACAGTGCTGCAAAATAATTTATGTGAGCAGAAGCACTGGCTGGTACCATGGAGGTAATTGTGTTTATTATCTGTGAGCCCGTGGTGACAGCAAATGTGCCCAGCAATAGCTGTATCTCACCAACACAGTAGTCACCCACACTGCTAATGTAGTCATGGTCATTTTACGAATTACAACAAAGTAATATCTGAGGCGAGTTATTAGACCTGCTAATCTAACACTGCCTGGTACATGGTTTTAATATCCACTATTTATTATTTTAGTTCTTTGCAATAAAAAGCCTGAAACATCATTTCCCTTCCAGGGTTTCTGGCTGTGCCTGGGTTTACTCTGGTCCCACAGGGAAGGAAAATTAAATGTTCCAATTTTAACAGCTGACAGACCTGAGTTCTGTACCCTGTCTTGAGACCACAGACTGGCTGCATTTTTTGTGTTTGTTTTGTTGTTTTGGTATTTTTTTCGAAGATCCAATGTCATCTTGAAGTTAAGTTGATGCAGAAAATATCCAGCAGAACTACAGGTCTGGATTGTGTTTATACATGTGCTTTCCAGAAAAATGAACTTGAACCTGCAGAGGCCCATGCTAGTGGCTTTCAATGAAACCTGGGGTTTTTTTGTGTAAGGCGTTTTCTACTGAGAAAGAAATAAGGTGTTGATGATAAACTATTAGATAAGGATTTTTATATAGAATGAAGACCAGACTAAGTGATACAGATTCTCTTGGGCAAGAACCAACGAGGATGTCAAAACATGTGCTGTCTTTGGGCTGTGTTCAAATCACCTGCTGCTGCAGCCACCCACCCAGCCAGGGCTGCTTCTCTACCTCCTGGCAATGAGCAAGCAATGAACAGGCAGGGTAAGGAGCTGCAAAGAGCCCAGATATGATTCCATAGCAGACAAATTCCCTGCTGGTCTACAGGCAAAGCTGGAGGGAAACTTGTGTCTGTTCCCAAGGCACTAAAACTCCTGATGCCTCTTGCTGTATGTTAGCAAGTCAGTTTCTATTCTAGACCTTATTTTGCCATCAGGCAAATCAACTCTCTGGACAAGACTTGATGAAATCCTGCACTAAACTCTGCAGATTGCAAGCAAGGCCTTTAAACCGATTTCCTCCTTGGCACTTCCCAACCTGCAATGCCATTTGGAAAGCAGACAGTTGTGATGGGAATCCTGTTGCCTTTGTTTTCTCTTCACAGGCTGATGTGGTTTGTTCCTAAATGTTCTATTATCCATGAGGGCTCTTGGCATATTAAAACTATATTTTTCACTGGCTGAAGCCACATCTATTTGAATCTTATTCTTTAGTTCTTCTTTTTTCACTTCACCCAAGTAATTCCCCTGATCTCTTTTTTCAGTTTCTGGGTATGCCAAGGAATGGATCTTTGTATTTTCACCACTGTGAAAGCAAATTATCTATGGCAAACATTCTTCACAGCAGAAATGGTCACCAATGTGCAAAACTGAAAAAAAAAATTAATTATGAGTCATGTTCAGTAAATAATCAGGAAGCAAACATTTAAATTAATATAATGTATATATTCGATGGAAGTTGCTACAAAGAAATTTGAAGAAAATTCAGCTCAACCAAATCAGGACCACACACAGAAAAGCAAAGCTAAATTATGAACAGTAGTTTTCTTTTTGAAATGGCAAATGAAGCTGCATGAAAAAATAATTAATCTGCACAAAAGATAAAAGCACATTTCACCAGGAGGACAGCATTCCCTGTCTGTATGTCAGCCTCCCCATTACTTTTCCTCAGTCTGATGTGACTATGGAAAAGCCTTTCTGTGGAATAGACTTTTCCTCACTTACTGTCTGTACGTGTCTTTTTCACTTGCCTGCTTTCTTAACCTCTGCAGCACATTATTAAAATAGCTCTGAATAGTTCTGTGTACTTTAACTTTGGTTAATTGGAGCCTTCTCTCCTCTTTTTTTCAGAATTGTTTTGTTTTCCTAGGCTATACACAAATATTTTCTTTTTACCACATTTCTTCTTCTAAGACCATTTTCTTCTAGGTCCATTTCTTCATTTACACCACACCATCTACTGAGGTGTGTGGGGAGGGAGTAGGAATTCACAGGCATGCCTAAAGTGAGTCATTTCACTCATCTATTCATTCCTGAGTGAGATCCCACATTTTTCAAAATTGACTACATTGGAGCCTAATTAAGGAATTAAGTTTCTAATGGTAGGGAGTGACATTGGAAATTGCAGCACACAGATTAAAGGAGGAATGCATTTTCATGGCATTAATTATTTGCATAAAGGAAGAAAACGAGCAAGGGTACTGCTATGAGTAAGGCAGAGAAGTTCTCATGGGGCAATGAGATGGGCAGTGAGTTGAGCTGCCTGCACTCCTTAACAACGGAGGTTGTAAAGAATATCTTGCACTTTTCATGCGTGAAGAGTAGAGAAACCCACCACTGTTTTTTGCAGTGGCGTCTGAGAAGTTGTTCTTTAATCAAACAAATGCTATAGCATTAACCATTTATTAGAGAGGAGAAACAGTGGAGTGAGAAGTGGCTTTCAGGAGGAAGAGTTTTGGCTTTATCTCTGCGTTTATTTAAAATGACAGCTTTTGTACCCAGGAGGAACAGCACAACAGCAGAGGGCTGCCCAGGAGCAAGTGAGACACCGGGCTGCCTCTGCTCCTCCTGCATTGCTCTTGTTGGTGACTGGTTATTTTTAAGATTCAACAAGCATTTTCTCTTGCAGGCACTGTTCTGCAAGCAAGTTGTGATGTCCTCGGGGATGGAGATACAGGTCAGTGCTGCCAGGTGCTGCAAAGCCAGAACAGCCTTGGCATCACCTGCTTTAGAAAAGGCAACATGGCACCACAGCAACACTTCAGCACAGTGACCTGTGGGTCTGACCAGCACCCATGACACAGTCTCCACCAGGAATGTCCTAAGTACAGGAGTACTGTGGGAAAATCTCTAGCCTTTTGGGGTTTTTTTCAATGATTTGTAGACAATGAATTTACTGATGAACTAGTCAAGCTTTTATAAATTATGCTAAAACTAAAAATGCCATCCTTCTCTGACTACTATATAATTGCCTCAAGAAAATGCAATTAGACAATATTGATTTACCACACACTTCCTGTGTCACAGATCAGTTATGCCACTGACATTTACACAAGCTCCTTTTGACCTGGAGCATGCAGCAAATTCTCAGTCAAGTAGTAATCTATATTACACTTCCCGGATGTAATAATCTGCTATACATAATTAAAATTGATTAGGTCTTGATTTTACAAAGTATCTGAGAAATTCGTAGCTTTTTCTGAGACAGAGAAGAATTTTGCTTGATTCTAATACATAATAAATCTCAGCCTAAAAAGAATAAGCCTTTTATTTTCTACCAATAATCTCCTCTTTATTGGAAGAAACAATTGTCTTCCTCCCTTGGATGGCAGCACAGACATTAAGAGATAATTCTTTTCTCCTTATAAACGACACTCTTCAACATTCAAACTAATTTTAAACTCACACTTATCCTGAAATTCAAGATCATCATTATTACTGTTTTTGATGGGTTTTCAGCAGCAGATTTATATAATATAATGCTTTGCACTTTTTAATGCTTCCATGTGTTAGTGAGAGAGCTGGAGAAAGAAATTCTGAGTCTGTTTGGACCAGAAATTCGGAGTCCATTTGGAGGAAGAATCTATTAAGGTCTTGGATACGTAGCACAAGATGTCTTATTGGAATTCTGATAGCAAAGTGTTTAGCAATGTGAATGAAAAATCAAAATAACGCTCTGGTGTCTTCAGTTCCGAAAGAACTGGAAGGTTCAGAAACTGTACATGCATCTGGGACACAGAGGTGAAAAGTGAAGCTAAGCATTTTGTCATATTTCAGGGCAGCATTTCCCAAGGCAGGCACCTGAAAGGAAAGAAAGAGTAAAGAAAGAAAGAAATGTATAACACTCAGTCCTAAAACTGGGAAGTTTTCATAGGTGTATTGGAACAAGGAATTAACATCAGTAACAAGCTGTATGACCTGCTCTGTAAAGGCTCGGGTATGTGACCACAGGTCTCTCTCTTACCTGACACACCCC
The DNA here is from genome assembly GCA_013398115.1 of Falcunculus frontatus. Taxonomy (NCBI): domain Eukaryota; kingdom Metazoa; phylum Chordata; class Aves; order Passeriformes; genus Falcunculus; species Falcunculus frontatus. The sequence continues at coordinate 428,811 of VZRV01005425.1, forward strand.
CAAGTCACTGTCACTGTGGAGGGACCATCTAAGGTTTATATCACTCACTTTGTCCTGCCAACCACAGGACTCTGTGACAGGGCACTGCAGATGGACAGTTACACAATCAGGAGTTCTCCTGGCTGAAGAGCATTGCACTCAGCTTCCCATACAGCTGCAAAGGACTCGATACCACCATTTTCGTGTTCTGTGTAATAACCTGTCAGCTCCAGACAGACAACTGAAATAAAAGCAGTATTTGTTCTTTCACTGCCACCATAGGACAAGCAGTCTAGCTGGATTTGTGCACTGTAGGATTATATTGATTTTTCTGAAAGCAGTTACAATAACGCATATTATACAAGACATAGCAGCTAGAGCAAAGGATGACTATTTGCAGAAATAACTGACATGGGAGGAAAAATGCAAATTATACAATACTATGTCTATTTCCATGGACTTAAAGAGATATCTTAAGGGACAAATTTAAAAAATCATATCACAATTCTGTTTTACTTGCTTGTTAAAGTATTGAGATCATTACATTACCATGTTAGGAATATTATTCAAACTTCTTTTAATATATTTCTGGTCCATATGCAAAGCTTTATTTTATCATTTGTGGACATACTCTAGTAAAAGCAATAACCTACATTGATAGAAGAACAAACTGTGATTTTCATCTGGTTATCTAGTTTTTCCTTCAAGCAGTGTGATGTTTTTATCTGGGAAATCAATTATAAACTCAACAACATGTAATTAATTCAGCTGTCTGAATACATTGCTGTATTATGGCATCTAAGAGGTCAATGTGGCATTGGTGAATATGGCCCAGGACATACAAAAGGTCTTCAGCCTCGTAGAAGCTAGAGGGCAAACAAGGTGAACAAGGGCATTTCAAGTGCAGGAAAGGTCTGTGTTTAGGAAGTTGAACCAAGATGCCTTGCAGAAAAGCTGCTATTTAACTTCCTTTCTCATATTTTTAAGAAAAGTTAGGAGTGCAGGCAATGGCTGAAGACCCTTCACCAGTTCATTCTAGCCCCACATAAAACAAGAAAATCTGTTTTAAAGAAGATCACAACCTGGATCTGTCAAGAGATACGCCAGATGGTAACTCAGCCTCCTCTATCTCTTGGCTATTATATTAAGCTACATCACTTTGCACATCCTTAGCCTACTGAGCAGGAAGAAATATATTTTGAACATTTTTGATGCTATATTCTCTACCTAAAGATATACAATTATATCAGGCACACTTTATGCATATGCCCTTTAAAGGATGAGTGGTTCACTCGAAAAGAAACAGGTTAATCAAATAATTATGCTTCCCTTAGGCTTTATGTTGCTGCCAGTCACAAAAATATCCTGAATTTGAATAATCAGAATTACACACAGTATTCCAGATATGATCACATAAGCACCTTATGCAATGCCACTGATATCTCCCCATATCTATCAGAAGCAGTTCTCTCGTGGTTACACTTGTCTTTTCCACATGACATTAGCGGGTATAATCATACACTTCTCGGTCAGTACCCTTCCATCTCTTTTTCTTCTACTGTCACTTCTAAATTATGAGTTTCCAGTTATTACAGGAATACGTGCAATTAAGCCTGGCAGACATTACTTATCCTTTCATCCTACCTCTATTTTATGTGGTCTGGAGGCTGCTCTATTTTTTGCTTTTTCATTTGGCTTTGTTGTGTTGATAACAATTCCCCGTTTTTTGCCATCAGCAGATGTAATTTCTTCTCCTGTGTGCTAAGGTCTTTAATGAAAATACTGAATCAAATTGGTCCTCAACCTCAGTTTCTGTTCCACTAAGCCTATGCGTCTCACACATGCCCATATCTTAGGAGACCAGTAAAACAGAAGTATGTGATCTGCTCATACATACCAAGTGTGCAGACCTACAAGAATAGCTTCTTTATTTAGTATATGTATCAATTTTCCATGTCTCTGTACTGAAATCAAGGAGGAATATTACATGTGAGGAAACTTAAACAGTCCTTTTCACTTAAGTCTGTTACTGAAAATGTCTCAGATTTCATCCTGCAAGGTCTGTGCCCCAGGTACTCAGGCAGAGTCAACACACAGGAGACTGTTTTTTCCATCAAGATGATTAAAGCCCTCCAAGCCTTTTTTTGTAACACTGATCTTGGCCCATTGCTGGGTCTTTTTTTTATTGCCTTGATCCATACTTTTGGGGTTTTTTTCCTAGGCATAGGGAAAGTGCTGTGAAAGATCACAGGAAACTTGTTTGTGCTGAGACATTTCGGCAAAAATCTTCTTTTTTGATTTTTCTCCCAATGAAGACCACCTCTTTCCCCCCAGAACAGCTCTGATGTCCAGACTGCATATTAACAGCAAGTTTCCGGTACATTACACTATCTCCAGATGTTGTTATGGCTTTCAAATTCTCTTCCCGCATTCCTTCCCCAGCCTGCAGATCATCCTGGACTCTCTTCTTCCAGTGTCTCCAATATCAAAAGAAAAACCCAGACTTTTTCTTGAAAGCTTCATCTAACCAGCAACTTGTCTGGAATGATATCCATAGAGAATGCTATGCAAAGAGGAGATAAAAAAGTATTAAAAGACCTCTGGCTGGGACACTCTCCCAGATTCCTACACCAAAGGATTAGTGGCTTTCTGAGCTGACAATTGCATGCAGTTCAACATGTTTCAAATCACTCGATGAATCTGCCCTCCGTCAGCTTTCCTAATTGCTTCTATTTTAGTTTTTTAAAAGATCTGCTGGCAGTGAGAGCCACGATTTGATTACACACTCTTAAGGGAAAAAAAAGTACTTTGGCTTGCGTTACTTGTTTTTAATCTGCTGCCCGTAACCTCCTTAAATGCCCTCTAATTCTGCCATTATAAGAAACACAGAATAATAATTCTCTATCCCTTTTCAACACAGTATTCAGAGATTTTTATCATAGGTCTTTTCTTTTATCAGGTCTTTTCAAACCTGAGCAATTCTTTCCCATATGATTTCTGGAACATATGCAGCAGCTTTAATTGTTGTTGTCCTTGTCTGCACAATTCTTTATTCCTATTACATATTTCTGTCCTGGAATTATCTTTCATGTGCATGGGTGTTAAGCTGAAGGCATTTCTTACATTCCTTACATTCATATAGTCACATAAAGGAAATTTATTGGAGAAAGTGAGATCTCAAAATGTAGTGTTACATTCCTGAAAGAGTAACACAGCTAATAAGTCTCTGAGAATTGTCTTTATCATAATTTCCTGGTTGACACACAGTATGCTCAAATATATTGTGGAAAAGAACTGACTCCCACATACCAGAGTTATTCAAATTCCCATCTAAAAAATTCAGAATAATTTTCTGGAGTAATTTTCAAGCCAGGAAGAGGCAAATCATCATTCTCTTTCCCAGAAAATGCTCACCAGGCTTAAAGCCAGCTGTGGCAAGGGCAAAAATCCCTGAAATTTTAGGATAGATTAGACTTTCCTTAGCTTTAGCTTTAGCCGCATAAAAGCCAAGCACATTTAGAACAAAAATGTCAGAATCAACCCCCTGACAACATTTTGAATTAATTGAAATTCCATTTTCTCTCTTTCTTCCATTCCACAGAAAAATAGTGCAACCAATTCTAGTTAATGGTCTTCTGTAAAAAATAGCAGAGCAGAATGAGTCATTTTCTCAGTTGGGGATATAGAAAAGATTAAGAAGGAATGAAAAAGTGGGGAACATAAGCAGCATTTGTCAAGCTGATGACACGAGAGCATGTCAGCTTCCTTTGTTCCTGCACTGGTAGCAAGCAGCTAGTGCTGGGATTTCCCTGCAATGTCACCTGTTCTCTCACTCTGTTCTCCAGGAAGGAAATCTGCTTCTGCTCTCTTGTTCTACAGAACCAAGAACTGAACAATCACTTAAAAGAAATTAGCTGCTGTAGTATCGCCCACACCAGACATTTTCTTTCCAACAATCTGTTAAATTTCTTAAGAAGCTCTGCCTCAAAATGCCAGAAGTTCAGTCAAGAACAATGTCTTTAGTAAGGTTTTAGCATGGCCATGTCCATGAAAACCAAAAATTATATATCAAGGGATATACACAAAATGTATTCAGGCATCTAGCATTTTGTTATAACATATTTTACTAGTTTATTTCTTAAAAATAAATTTGGATTTGGGCTAAAAGGTGAGGTTTGGCAGGTAGGAGTGAAAAACGTTCCACAAATACCTTCACTGACTTCTTGGACTGTTTCCACTGAATTGGGTTTTAGTATATTTAAATTCTGCTCTCCATAGGTAAGCCATAAACAGAAAAAAGAAAATTTCAATGATGCTTCATGACTTTTAATAGACTTTTGCATGATTTATTGATGTAAATGTACTTCAAATAACCGGTTGGACATTAAAGGGCAAATGAAATGTTTTTTCTTTAACAGACAACTTGGAAATGAATAGTATAAATAGAACATAGTCATCACCACTTTATTTTATGTCATTCCAATCTACTATCAATTTCTTTTCATATACAAACTTTTTTGTAGTCTTGAATACCTAGAAAACTTGCATAATGAAACATTATCTACACTGTGTATGAGTCACAAATAATTACAAATAAAAGGTATACAAAATGATTAAACTTTATCAGTACATGAAAAGCAAGGAAGATATAGTAGATGTTCCGATTAATTATAAATGCTTACATATTTGTACATACATTTCTAATCTGAAATTGCTAGATGACATATCTGATGATTTTGATCAGGAGTACTAGTTCTTATGCTTGCACTACTGGAGAGGAAGCAATATTTTCAGACATAATGAGCCACTTAAGAAACATTTATGGAACTGCATAGGATGAAATGTATTCATTTTAAAAAACAAAAAATAAAATATTTGACATTGCAAAATATAAGCAATTTCACTCATGCCATACAGATACACTGTATATTAAACCAATACTGTAAGATGGCATCGCAAATAAATCATAACAGAGCTATATAACACTTTAAAAATAAGCAATTCACATGGCATTTGTATCATAAAATAGCAGATGTACAATATTATTTACACTGCAAACCAAAGAGAGAATAACCCCATGAAACTGCAGCAAACGAACTGTTGGAGACATTGATCACAGACCTGATTCATAAAATACGTAGGCGTGTGTGTAGGATGTATGGAAAACTGGCCCTCGGACATGTGCAGCGCTGCTCTGGACACCGGGAGCGCGGCTCCCCCTGTGACCCCTGATGAGGCTCGGCCACAGCCCCGCTCGCACAGGGCCTGGCCAAAGCGCCCCTGGCCAAGGCCCGAGCCCTCTGCTACCCAAGCACCTGCACCTCAGCGGCCCATGGAACCAAGCTTCACATCCCAGTGCAGCTCAGGGAAAGGCGCCGCCTTGCTCTTGGATGGAATGCGCTACACACCAACGGGCTGCGCTATGGGTCTGTCTACAGCGGTACCCAGCACATGGAACACTTGCAGAATCCAGCCACCGATGGTTTTGCACAGCAAGGAGTGTAGGATACGGTTTCAGAGCTCTTTGCAGACTTATAGCCCAAACAAGGACTCCTATTATGTAAAACAGGAGCCACATGGTTTTGTTTTGCGAGGATTACCAGGAGGTAGGAAACCTGCAATTGTTCAGAGCACAGGGTTTCTGGCACGGCAGTACTGACCAGGGGTTTTTTTTGACTGTGCTGCAACAATCTGCTTTATTTCTGAAGGCTTAGGACCACCACTGGTCAGTCCTGATTCACAATAACATTCAAACTTCCTACCACAAAACCTTGCTGGAAACTGAACTGTACTTGCCAAGACCCAGCAGGGTATTTGGGTATTGACCATTTCAGCAACCAATCTTTAAACAGTGGTTATCAAAAAGGACAAACACCTCCTGCCCTGTGGCAGTATTATAGCTGCTCAGTATAAAATTTACCTATGGAAACTGAGATGGAACTCCTATGAGACAGCTGATCAGCGTTGACCACTGTATTGGAATAGTTTAGTTCCACATCTGGAACATGAAATTTGATAAATGAGCTCTGCCTCACAATTGCCCACCTTCCTTCCTTCCCTCCTTCCTTCCTTCCTTCCTTCCTTCCTTCCTTCCTTCCTTCCTTCCTTCCTTTTCCTGTATTTCTAGATAGTTTTCTTGACACTAGAGAGAGTAGGTGGTACAAATCCTGCCAATATCTGAACTTCCAATTGCTGCAAATTCCCTTTTTCCTCAGGATTTGCCACACTGAACTGCATGACCATGTGTCTGCACTAGCTGAGCAACATGTCAACATGTGTTGTGCCTTTACATATCACCTCTACAGCACAAGGTGAGCCCAGTGAACTGGAAAAGTTGGTCTGCCCCTAGCAATAAACCTAAAATATCCATACAAAACTTCTCACCTGAGATACAGAATTGTTCTGCACATGTTTAGTGTGGCCTTTAATCCAGGATTTCCAAGCATTGAGTGGCCCAATAAAAGCTACTGACGTGGTCGACAAGATGTCAAAAAATTCTAGACAGAAAAAAAAAAGGTACCACAATAGAGATAAACCATCTTCTCTGTCATGGGCAAGCAAGTCTGCAACATACTACCAGATGCAGCCTGCACATATGAGAACTTGAGTAATGCAGAGACACAGACTTAAGCTATTTTTTTTCCTTTTTAAGCAACGGGAGAAGAGTAATAAATACAGTCTGGGTGGTATCTTGAGCAGCCAACAATGTAACTGAACTGGTGCATTTCATACTGTGTTATTACAGTGTTCAGAAGAACAAGCTCTGTCGATGACTTCCAGGGAATTAGCTACCTTTGGGACTACTGAAGTCTGGATGGACTTGGCGTCTGGACTGCACTTGCTATGTAATTCATACAAAGTCACCAGGTAACTTTTTTTGCTTTGGAGATCTTTTGGCTTCAAAAGAAAGGCAGTGGAGGAAGAAATAAATATTTTATGAGCAGCTGTTATGTGTATCAGCAAATTTTAATGAGGAAAAAATGAGAGAACTCAATAGCTTCCCTGCTGTATCACTTTTTTAACCATATACACAAAAATTTTTTCATTTGTCCTAATATTCTGTCTTCTTTTAGCTCTGAAATACAGGCATTCTGGTCACAATCAGGATCAAAATGTTTTACAGTGCTGTTTCTCTGGAGAACTATTTTTTATGGATATTGTGCTACTAATACGACAAGAATTAATTAAAGTGGGCTACCTACCGCAGGATGAGGTCAAAGAAAGTGAGAACTGTCTTGAAGAAAACTTGTATGATTTTTTTTAAAAAATCCAGATAATTTCTCCACTACAGTACACTTCCACAAATAACTGGAAGCAGAAATAAGAACAACTTTTACAAAGTTGCCAGTGTCTATGGCAAAGGCTTCATCAGATATATCCATTATAATGACTCAAGAAACTGCAAAGCTGAATAAGCAATGCAAGAACTTTGGAATTTCCTCAGCTGAACTTCAAAGGCTTTTTGTTGTTTTTGCTGATCACTAGAAACTCATAAATGAAAGTTTGGATCTATTTATCTTTATGAATCAGGTACTGTGCAAAGGTAATGCACTGAAATAGCTCATTACTTTTCCCTTTAAATGCATTAATGGGGAGCCCACCACAAGTAAACTAGAAGCATGAGAAAAGAGTATTTTTTGAAGAGAAATGTTACTGTTAGTATTTAGACAAGGCAAAACTTTGCTTGGTCCTGTGAAGAACAAGAAAACCTGTATTTTGATTATAAACATTTATATGAATACTAGCCTAAAACTAGAGGCATTGAAATAGAAGATGTATAGTATATTGTATATTGCTTTTCTTATAGAGTGTACATTGTGTTTCTAATACGATGACAAACGAGTAAAATCTTTTAGGACAAACTAAAAGGACCTCATTGCAACAAACACAATTATAGCAGGTCACACTATGAAAGCAAGATGTCAAGTCACAACAGAGTGCAGGCACGCTGTTAAAAGGTAGTCTGGGGTACTCTGAGAAGGCTGTTTCATCCTTCTGCTACCTGTTAACAGCACATCTGCATGAGTTTTGTAAAGTTTTTTCTTCTTGTTTGAGGCCTTCAGTGGCTTTGAAAAGGAAGGGTAAAAAAGGCAAACTGTTTGTCCTCAGGTACACTTTGGAAGAATCATATCACCAAAGCCTACTCAAAACGAGGCAAAAAGGTAAAATTAAGAAGTATCAATAGAAGTGGAGCAGAAGAAGGCCGGTTTTTTTCCTCTAAAGAAGGCCCAGGCTATTGGCACTGTTTGCATTTGCTAGAAAATAGAAGTGGCTTATCAGGAGGAGATTCAGGAAAGGCATTCACTGATCCCTCTAAGCCTGCAAGATTTACAAATAGCATCTGCTTTTCCATTTCCCAGCAACGTACAAAGAAAGACCCTTTGCTGTATGCAGGTCTGTGTAAACAGTTAGACACAAAATAGTAATTTTAAAACAAGAAGAATAAACTTTAGATTACATTTTTTTTCAGAAGCTCATAGGATCAACAGCTATCGAGACATATATTCTGTTATAGGAAGAGCAGTACAAATGTTAAAGCTTTTAAGACCGTATATAGTTCACTGAACACACAATTTTCCCATGGCCTACACATATGGCACATCAAGTTTTTACATAGACTCGTGTTCCCATGGAGGGATTAATACTGAATTCTGCTGTGTTATACTGGTGCTGCAGCCTTGAATAACTTGTTCAACGCCACAGCACAGGCCTGGTTAGTACAAACATCATGCATTTCAACTGCTCACAGTCAAAGACACAAACGACAGAACCAAACTTTACTGGTTTTTTTTTTTTCAAGTAGGTAAGTCTTTGGTTAGTAATAAATTCAGTTGGTTTGGGGAAGCAATCATAACTGAAATAGCAACTTTTAACCAGAGGTACTTACTGGAACTTCCAGACCACTAAGTCTGCCAGACAAATCCCAATAAAAAAACTGAAATGCAGCATGTGATAGTTTGTATGGACTCTGCGTCTATTGGCAGGTGGATTCCTTTGCTGTACAGCTAGTTATGGGACAAGTAATAAGATGTAATTTTGCAATTAATCCCTTGGTTTCAGTATGGGAAGATCTTGGCTTATATGCTTTCTGAGCTTTTCTGTTCATGCCATCCGACAGTAAAACTCTAACTTGCCCCATCCCTTCCCAACAGACCACAGGCTGGTGTTCTAAAATAATGTTCAGATTTACAGAGTACTAAAATTAATCTCTTAACCATTAAGTTGACAGAAATCTCTAGGGACGCTGCCTTACCTCCTCTGTGTATTACTAAAATGGAAATACTGTCATTAATTAGATTATCCTTCATCTGTAAAAAATTTTATACAAACAGGTTCAGTTCACAAATGTCTCAGTGTTCTCAAACCCTGAGAGAGCTCTAGTGTTCTTTAATGGCATCCAAGATTATTTTAATGCTAAGCAACCATTGTTGATAGTGCAAGGTTGTAATCTTGTTAGTGCAGAATGCTTGTACAAGTCTCTTCAGAGAAGCTTTATAAGACAACACGAAAACAGAACTACACAAAAAGCATTTGCTCCCAGGGGATATTCATCCATTTCCACAGGAGTGCAGACTTTGAGGTGGTCAATCGTCACATTTTAGGAGGACCAAGTATTTTTATCCAGCATCCAAAACAGAGAAGTTTGAAACAAGACAAGCAGGAATTCTTGGCATTCATAAAGCCGAGATTAAAACTTCACTCTACTGAACAGGTCTGTCCCTTTGGTCTGCTCTCAGTAAATGACACACCAGCAATGGGTGGCTCACAACTCTTCCCAAAATTCCCACTCCTAGAACTGGGCATCACGAACTCAGGTGAAAATCCATCTTCCTACAATAATCCAAGTTATCTTCACATAAGTCTGGCTCTGTTATTACAGATGTTTGTGACCACCTTAGATAGGAATTAGCCCTCAGATTTTACTTTGGCAACACTGAAATTAAAGGGAAAAGTTGAAAGATACAACTCTAAGGCATCGAAGTTAATTGTCCTCTAGCATTACCTTCAGAGGAAATGAAGATGGGCCTGAATGAATCACCAGTTAAATCACCAATTTCAGCTGGTTCCTGGAAAAACTGTTTAAACAAGTATCAGAAACTACTTTCCATTCACACTTTCTTGACTTTCATAACTCCTGATTAGATGGGAGAGTCAGAATCAGAGTCACAGACAACTGTAAAATTGTTATCACTACTTCTAGGTGAGATATTGCATGCAAAGTTCAGTTTGTTCTCAAAGGCTTTGGGAAGACTGAACTATGACTTGGTAGGCCCAGGCTGTGAATTTCATGCCAATAATACTAGCTTGTTTTGCAAAAGTTTCTCCTTATTACAAATTTATCCCACTGAAATATACAAATATAAACCAATAGATTAGTAGCATTCAGTTCCTTCTCTAAGGTTGGCCACAGAAGCAGAGCAAAGTGGCAAAGGGAATAAGGGGATTATTTGTGGCTGTGAAATAATTGGTTGGACTCTTCAGAATGGTGATCTGAAAACGCTTTAATATTTATGTGTTGCACCCGTGAATTGCACAAACAGAATACACATAGCCTCCTCAAAACTCTATGGGATCCTGCAAAGAAGAACTTTAGTAGAATTTTAGTGTCTGGGGAAAGGTTAAACTCATGTCAAGAAGGAATGCAAAGTCAGTCCTAGCAGTGCAGCCCACCATATTCAGGAAAAAAACCAAAACAGTTACTATTCTCTTAAAATACTTTGCTGAAAAAGTACCTGTGTCATTAATCTCTGGGCTCTGAAGAAACTGAAGTTTAAAAACTAAAGGGATGAAGATGGCCATGCTTTTCACTGAAGTACGGATGGATGCTAAAGGTGCATGATTTGGTTTAGAGTGATCCCAAGGGTAGATGGTAATATATCCATAATATCTCAAAATAGCTATCAGACAGAGTCCACATATTTTGTATTATTTATCCCAACTATATTTCTACAAATTTAAGCAGTCATAAAATACAAAGTATGCCATGGAATGTGTACATAATATGTAGGATGTGCGATGCAGGTAACTGCTGGTGCTGCTTGGCCTGACATTTCTGTTCCACCACTGAACCTTAACACTCTGGTAATAATGGTACACACTGGCTGCCAGATAAACGCCATTGATGCTAATTAGATCCCAAAATCAAGATTACTCTTGACCTCTTTTACAATGAGGACTTCTGAAAGAACAAAAACTTGCAGAAAGAACTCTAGTTTACAAGATATCCAAAAGACAATGAGCATAGGTACTTTACAAATATTTTTCACAGTGATTTGATTCGCTGACATAAGTTATTATTTATACCCTACACTTGTCAATGCCTCAGATCTGAAATGCAGAGAGTTTATAACAGGTGTGCAGAAAAGACACATACTACAGAAAGAACTTCTAAAGGAAATGGTGACGGTTATTCCTGAGCTATGCATAAGTCAGCTTGTGAATACATAAGTAAAAAGAATTACTTCAGTCACAGTAGAAACTGCATGCAACTGCTGCCAGCCCTGTCTTCAGCTGAGACCCAGCCTATGCCTTGCAGAATTTCTCACCTCGACCAAACAGGCTGAGGTTCCCTATCTGCAGTGGATTGCTGTTCTGTCAGGGTCATACACAGTATGGCAGAATTGCTCTGCTGCAGAAAATAAGTAACTGAAGAAGAACGAAGAATAAAGAAGTGGTTTGTTTTGTTTAGTTTGGTAAATCCAAGCAAGTAGCAATATGAACTTGCAAAATCATGGCACAGAAGAGAATTCTTTAAAATGCAAATGTTTGAGGCACTGGAAAATAATTATCCACTTTTTAGTAAAGATACACTGAGGTTTGGAAATTTGCTTTCACTGTAGCTCTGTTATTAGACTTGAGTTTTGGGAGTTCAGTTTCTATTTTTCAGTTGAATAAATTCAGTAATAAATTATCTCCCCCTCCCTCCTGCAAAGAAGATGGAAATGTCAAGCCAAAAACTTATTTTTCAGTATTTAAATAATGGCTTTAACATGACTTACAGTGCCCAACCTGAGGTACTGAACTTTGAATGGACTGTGGCCAAACTGATTCATCAGATAAAGCACAAACTGCAAGGCTGATTAAGAAGGTCAATAAAACAGAATTAAGACTAAACCTTGTCATTCTTCTTTGTGATTCTGATTATTTTTAATGTGATTTTATGGCTAACTTGCTTCCAGTTGAGCATTTTTTGTTGCTTTTTCTCCAGATGTTATGATATTTTGACGTATCTTCACCTCTGTTACTGAATTCACCCTTCTCTGGCAAGCCCATAGTGTCTATTTTTAGCTCCATGAGCTACTAATCCAGTTTCTCTGACAACTGCAATTTGTTGGAAGAAATGACTAGTGTTGTGTTGTCTCAGAGCTATGAGCCCATTTCAGAAATCAGCTTCTTAGATGACCTTTAAAGCAAGTGAGAATAATGTGCCTGCAATTCCACAGGGTTTGGATTTCATTATCACAGCAGTGTGTATGAGATGGGCTGGCCCTGCTGCACAGCTCTGCCTCTCTGTTTTGTTTTCCTGGTAATTATAGAAACTGTTTACTGTACATGAAAAATCTGCAAGTTTTCTCAGCTCTTGAGGACAATACTATTTCTAATCCCTTTTCTCTGGAGAGTAACAGTTCACAGTGTGGAGGACTGCATATTATTGATTCTTCCCAAGAGGAACTTTCCCACGGACCATCACTGTGGTGAAAACCAGCACAGATGTCTAAGGATCAGAATGGCAACTGCAGACACAAGAGAGATGTATGGGAGCAGCGTAGCAGTCCTGGTTCTTCCCACTCTTCTCTGGGGCAGAGCTTGACACAAGTTCCTGCCGGAGAATCTGGGCCCTCCAAGTGCACACCAACACAAGTACAATTTAGGACAGGTCAGATAGAAGCTTTGGTAACTGTGATCATAGTAAGTGAACACCCAGCCAGCAGTTCACCCTCTGCTCCCCTTTCTTTCCCAAGTATTGGCAGACACTGTTTATACTGTTTCAGAGAAAAAAAATCGGTGAGAAAAAATTATTTCCATGTTAAAAAAATCAGTTTCTGAGATGGATGGATTTATTAAGTAACTATTCCAAGAAGGAATAGAGGAGTAAATAACATGATGGTTTGGAGAGATGGCTCTTGGTGAATACATCAGACAATGCACTAGTGCTGTCTTAGAGAAAAAGTGGGGAGTTAACAATAATCATAGATTGTTAGTTTTAAGTTGAAAGGAATGTTCTTATAACTAGGATAAACCCCCTAGCCAGACCTCTAAAATCCTAAATATTAATAATTTTACCATCACATCCCTTGGAATCCCTGGCTGAAGCCTGGCCCTTGCCCTGGTGTATTTGTCTCCATACGCATTTGATGTTCAATTCTTTACATCCTCTCATTCTTAACAGCAGTAGAATTCATCTCACCTACAGCATGGCAGCTAATCTGAACTAGTCCTCCACCTCCACACAGTGGTCACTGGGGAGAAAAGAGAAGAGCACATCTAAGGCAGTGGTTTATCTCACCTCTAAGACTTTCTCCAGGAAAGCTCAAACTTTGAAGTGCCAGGATGTCTGCACTGACTGTAGAGGAAACCGACTAGCTCAAACCAGACCTAAGTTTTAGGTACCTAAATACAGATCAGCTGAATTTCACTCATATTTACAGCAATTCCCCAAACCCTTGATTCTCTAGAGGATCCCAGTATAATAATGGATCCCAGTACAACTTGGGCACAGTGAGACAAAGGAATAAGAAGGAATATTCTAGCATCAACGACAATAATGGCTGCAACTTAGTGAAGTGCTAATTTTCCAGCAAGGCAGTATAAATGTCATATATTAGGATGGAATTTGGTCTAGAATGGGTTTTGTTTAGACTTCAGTAAAAGGCACAATGCTGTCCTGTCAGAAGCACATTTAACACTTGGCTTTGGGATGATCTGTATCTCTTAATAAGCTCTAAACAACTGAGTTAAATCTTAGCTTTACCCAACATGATCTGCATGACACTTTTGCAGAAGCTGCTGGGTGAAATCCTTGGAAATTTACTACAGACAACTCTTGGTTGAATGTGCATTTGAAAACCCCATATATAGGTCTGTTTCTGAAGGAATGGTGTGAACTGTGGATTATCTCATAGACTTTGTACCTTTTTATTATGATACAACACTATTCCAAGCTTTCTTTCTGTTTAGGTATTTCTAAACAATATTTACTTACAGAGCAAAGGAGTCTCCATTTTTCTAAGAAGTGCTAACATTTATCCCTATACACTTTTTAAAAGACATTCTTACTACCACCTCCAAATGTCCAGTTGGAAAAGTACCTCACTTGCCCTGTTTCACATCTAGTTTTGCATTCAAGGAGGAATTCTTAGCCCTACCTCCAGAAAAGCCAAATAATACAAAAAAGCAGGACACTCTTTGCATTTTGCATTTAGACTTTTTCCCCCACAATTCTTCTCTGTAACTAGAGATTCAACTCTTGTTTAAAATAAAGAACTCAAAAATCATGCATTTCTCATGCAATTCCACTAAAACTTTAAGGATTACAGACTCTAAAATTCAACTTTACACCCTCAGAGTTCATGACATTATGTACCATACTTTCTTGCATTTTGTATGAATAATCTCTGTGTCATCCAGCTTCCAAATAGAAGAAAGCTAACATCAGCAGCACATCTGTGTACAGCTGCCCTCTCCTACACACAGACTTCACTTTCTTCAGATGCTTCTTATTTATACACTTGCAGGACCTACAAGAAGTTTCCAAAGAGAAATGTTTACACACTTAAAACACTGACAAGCACATGGGACTTAACTTAAAGGGAGGATTTCTAACCCACATATCCAAAACTTACTTAGGCATTAAAAACCTCAGGATCATTCAGCAAAGTAAGATTCAATGTTCAGAAAGAGGTTGTGTTTAAGCAGAGAAAATGGGATTGAGAAGTATGACACTCAATGTGACTTTAAAAATGTTACCTCCTTCTTCTTAGTAAATGCAAATAATCTGAAGTGGGCAGCCATGCTTTCAGCGTACAGTTTCAGAATGATTTCAATCAACCAGAAGTGCCATAGAAACTTCTAAAATAAATATACCTGTCAGTGCCTCCTTTTTCTTTTCCATAGGATCTGTTCTCTCATGCAATGGCTCACATCTAAAAAAATCTCTCCTCGATGGTTAATTCCTAAGCTTGTTCTCTTGCAATAAGTTCAGAAACTGTGATATTGATTTAACAGTATGTTCCAATCTCATTAGGGAAGGAAAAAATAATACATTAGAGATGTACTGGTAAAAAACAACGCCAACACGGATTAGCAGCATTTGCCCTCTGTGGGTATTAATCAGTTTTAGCATCTATTTACTGTTGTGTATAAAAGAGAAGTCATCCGTTCTACACACCTGCCTGGTTTATTACTCCTATTTATCATTCCTGGGTGTATCTTACATCTATTACCTGTACTGTTGTTTCTAGAATGTGAGACTAGTCTTCCTCAGTGGGCGGTCTTTTAAAATACTGTTTACATCCAAAATTCTTTTCTAATTCTGGTCTAGTTCTGATTTTGCTCTTCCTTATTTAAGTAAGTAGCAACATATACTTTTAGAAAACTAAGAAAAAAACACCACCTCATTAAATCAAATTATTCCATTACATGCTCTTCTCCTCTGAGGAAGAGGATGGAAGGACAAACAGTACACGTCTGGGTGTTATTCTGCCTTTTAATGTCCTGCTGAAAAGCGGTTTGTTAAGGTGATAGGTGTTATAGAGGAGCCTACACAGAAGAGATTAGCATGGCTTTATTTATTGCTTCAAGAGTAGTCATTAGAGAGTATTGCTAAGGAATAATTGCCTAGAAAACAAGTAGCTCAATGTGAGACCTTCTGCTAATGGAAAGTTAATTTTGGCCCTACGAATTCACAAAAGCACAAAAAATGTGTGTTAATGATAACCTGGCAACTATCTCTCTGTTCTTTAGAATCTATACATGTTATTACCATCTTGACTATGGGATGAGGTTTATGCAGGCATTCTGGCACACAGCTCAGGTGAACGTGGCACAGAGGTTTTGCATAACTGGGCTAGGGCTCTAAATCACACTCCTAACAGCATCCCAGAGTTGTGACTGGCAGTGCTGGTATCATATGCAAAGGGTTCAGACACTAGGAGAGATTTGCAGAGCCAGTAGTCCATGCTCATGACAGTCACCATAGCTACCGTGGTAACCCTTTATTTATCCTGGAATATGCTTATCTATCCCTCTGACACTTAGTTCGATTCAATTTATTTTGGCCAATGCAAAATGCTGAAAAGCAGCACAACAGAAGATCTGAGACACAGCACAGGCTGAAAAGAATGTAATTCAGTGGGATCAGTCTCACTTATATTGGCCATCTTAAAAAACACATGTCGAGTCTAAGTTTGCCATCTGTGGTCACTGAGAAAGTTAAGAACACTCAAGGATTTAGGCAGCCTCACACTCTAAAGCAGAGGGGACAAGTGCCTGAAGTACTTACCTGTCCTCCAGTTTTCAAAAGAAACTTGATTGTTGGAATGCAAAAGAGAGCCAGACAACTGAAGGCACTGCTGCAGCCAAGGTAATCAGTGGGTCTCTCTTGATTCATGTTAATTCCACTGCCTCCTTGCTAGCCAGGGAAGACACTTGTTTCTCTGAAATCCTCTCTTCTCTTTTTGTCTGAATTAAAACACATTCAGCCTTACTCTGCCTTTGGAAACTAAAATCCCTGGAGCAAACAGCTGGTTTAACATCTGCTTCCACTGATCCTTTTGTTAAGGCTGCCAGCAAAGTTGCCACTTCGCATCACATGTCGTATTGGGCTCTCTAACGTGAACCCCAGCCCAGAGGGAAGCAGACTGAGATGTCTCATGCTGTTTTTAGAGGCCATTTTGTTGCTACAGTGACACAGTGATACTGACCTGGACCACAGATAACTGGAGGTCAACCTTTCTAAGCCACAGGAACAAGTTAGCATCTGCAGAGTTGAATGATCTGTTGCCTGTGACTGAATTGTTGCATTCCTCAGTTTTACTGTTTCTTTTGCTTTCATGCATGATTAACAGCCAAGCCACAAAAGATCAATCATGTGTATGAGGTTAAACACTTCACAGATTTTTGTTGTAAGCCTGCTCATGCATTGCAAATTAGTAACATCATTAAGGAGTAACTCCTATCTGCACAGATAAATTTGGTGCTTGTGGAAGCTAAAAACATGCCATGGACAGTTAATGCACTGACTTCACCCAAATCCACCAGTGATAACTTGCACTGAGGTTTTTTCCCTCTATAAGGATGTGAGTGCCTGCTGTGTCACTGTAGCAGTTCTGTCTTTGCTGCAAGAAGAGGAAGATCAGCCCTTTAACCCCAGTTATTCTTTAGATATAAGCAGCCGTGTCAACAATATACGTTAATTAGAACAACAATAGGAATTATCTATGTCACATACAGCGTGCTAAGGGAAGAAAAGTGGAGTCTTTTGGAGACCAGAACCCTGACCAAGAGCAGGACATAGCATGCAAGATGATGGAATTATTAACAGTAGCAGAAGCCAATCAACTCCTACTTGTTGAGTCTAATGAACACTCAGCATCTTCAATTCATCCACAGCCTCTCCTGTCACTGGCACCCTCAATCCTGTACAGCATGATGAATAATGCATTACCTTGAGGGAAAGGAACCAGCTGTCTCTGAGTTTGACAAGCTTTTTTAAGCTTCTTGTTTTGTTGCTAATTTAAGCACGTTGCTATTTCCAATACTACACATGTACAATTTTGCAAAAGATCACCAGAATCCAGAAACCAAGCCAGAAGGTCTAAGACTGCATTAGGACAGGGAACTCGCTCTCCTCAGTGATCTCTGAGCACTCAGCAGAGGTGAGGTAGTGACCTGAGACTTGAAGAGGAAAGCTCAAAAGATGTCCTAAGTTTACAATGCTGCTGCTGGATTACAGACTCCTTGGCAGGACCATCTGCATGAAGCATGCACGTGTGACAGCTTGTAGCAGCTGAAGAATCGGAAAGCTGTCCAGCAGTTCAACTTGCCCCAACAACCAATGCAGGTTTCAGACTCGTTTGCAATTCAACACAGCAGTTTTGGGTGCTATTCTTTTCCATTCATTTTTAAATTGCCTGAGAGAAGGATCTATTCAGAGCAAGAAATATACAATGTGAAACTGGTTATCAGAGTTTACATCGTACTGCAGTGCTGATACTTTTAAATGCATGCAGCATGTCATGGTTTTGCACTGCTTGCTTTATACAGGAAGAAATGGAAGATGGATGTTAAACATGCCCAATGCTGCTGTCAGGTTTGGTAGGGAACACTGTAAGCACAGGAGGAGATAGCACTGTGAAATGTCATGTGCACACACATGAACTGCCATGGAGTGTCAATGACTCAGTCACTAGGATTTCTTCAAAACAGGCAATTCCCATACAAGATTTCCAAGGTTTTAAGAGCTTTGGTTTTCTGTTTGCAGAGGCATGTTTCCAGGCTTCAAAACAGACTCAGATCTGAAACTGTATGTGGGAATGAGCAGAGAAGCCAAAACCACAATCACAGTTAATGACTATTGGCTCTCTAGAATTAAAAATGAAATATCCTTTGGGATCCTGCAAGAAAACCACACTTTGAGAGTCCTGGCTTAGTAGCAATTCTCCCATGCAGAGGCTTTTGTCTTTGAAGGGCAAATTTTACCAGACGAATGCAGAACAAAATTTATCCACCACCCTACCACTTCATCACTATTTCCTTTTTGCTCTGAGTTCATGCCCCCTATGCACTGCATCACAGAAAAGCCTGTGTGATGGGGAGCTTCAAGCAGATGGAAAAATCTGACACAAGATCTGTAAGAAGTGTTCTGGGGAAATGACTCTCTTTACTTTGGCCTCGTGATTTTTGTACAAGAAACCAGCCACAAAGAGACTGATGAACCCAGCTAGGGGGGTCCTCACATCACATCCCCTTTGCCTTGTACAGCCAATATGAAATAGATCTCCTCCCTCTCTCTTCAGAGAGGGTGGATTTGTTCCGCACAGAAACTCAAGACAGAAGATGTGGCTACTTGCAGCTATGTGAAGAAACACAAGCACATAAATTCTTACCCAGAGGAGCAAAAGACCATCTGTTTTATAGGAAGGAAAATGTTGAAAGAAAATTCCAACTAGAGTATATGATTTCTGCAACCATTTCAGCAGCTCTAACCTCTCCACCTCATCATCTTACGATATAAAGTTCTGAGAACCTTTTTATTTATGAAGACAATGCCAGGCAAATGAGAACCTTTTTCCTATCACTAAAAATAAGTGTTGTTGAAGAAATGTTGAGTCTATCACCTAACTGACATGACAACTTCAATCTTGATAATATATTTCATTTAACTTTGTAAAGGTGTCCAATAAAATAAGCTTGCAACCTAATATGAAAGGCAGCAGATGCAACTACTAATTTAGAAAGTGCTGAGAATTTGTTTTACACTTTCCTCACATTGAGATAGAAAAATGTCCCCAGAGAGCCCACACTTATTTTCATTAACTTCCCTCGTCATAACACAAATAATACTTAGCATCCGTGCTGCAGTTCTAGATTTGCTGCCTTTACACGAGCTTATAAAAAACAAAGACTATATATTTTTACACAGTCAGTCTACTCTAATTTGGGGAGCTAGATGATTGATTTGAAAACACTATCAATGTAGTCATGGTGATAGCGATACCAATCTTCAGTTTTCACATTCTGACATTCACATGTCTCTGATTATAAATTTCCTTATACAAAAAACAGTCTCCAGGGGGATCAGGATGGTGATACAAACTGGTTTTGATTGCTTCTCCAATTTGCTAGTAGAACTAGCATTTATCCATCATTTGCTATGAAAATGTTTCCATTGATCAAGATGAGGTGCAGAATTAACCTAGACATTTCTTATTGGCAACTGTAAGAGACAAGTTATTGAGCAACAAGCTTTTGGTCTAAACCTCTACATTTGTACTCTTCACATAGGACTGTGGGGAGGTGAGAAGAGAAAAAGAGCTTGGCCGGAGAAGCTTGTACTTTGACATCAGTACCTACTGAACAGTGAAGATGTGCCAGAGAAGTCAGACTGAAATCTAAACCCACTAATGGCTATTTGAAAAAATTTCACTCTAGGGAACCAAGTAATGACATCAGAACTATGGATTTATTAGCTGGGAAGTGTCATTCCTCTTTCAGTGGTGAAACATGAACTTTGATCCATTTATGATTCTTACACATCTCACTGGTGTTCCCAGGGTAAAAAATGCATGCTACATCCTGTGTATGTGCAAACTAATGGCTACAGGCTAAAAGTTGTTATCCTATGCAGGAAGTTCTCAGATCTGTAGTTTGGATAGAAATTCTACAACCTCAAGCTTAAACAGTTCTTGTAAGCCATTTTTCAGACAGGCCATAGAACTCCATATGCTGTTTATCAAGGTAGATTAAAAAAGAACTCCTCTAACCCCAAGAATGCTCTAATACCAATGGAAGAAATCTTTAATATCAGTATTCTACTAGAAAGTGAGGGAATTTACATTAAAATAGATTTCTGGGCTAATTCCCATGCATCTACCCTCCTCAGGCAAGGAAAACATCACCTGTGCACAGTAAGTTCAGATGTCTTCTACATGCTGAAGTCTGTAAAGGTTCAAGGCAGTCCTTTCCCATCTAGAAAGGCTTCAAGGAAAGGAAGCCTGAAACATTCAGCATAAGCTTGCAGTGCCATGCTGACTTAATCCCATACTCACAGATCAAAGGGAAGGAGTACAGAACCATCATTTCCTTCACAGAAAGATCCAGCTGGATAATCTCGAAATGTGGTGACCATTATTTTCTTATTTTCAAGAGGTGCCTCATGTTATGACTACTAAATCCATAAGTAAATTCATTTCTGTTCTGGATTAGAGAAACGCAGAGTTTCTCATGCCTCCTAGTTGCTGCTGAGTCTTATCTTTGATTAAAGTGATTAAAGGCCCATGTACAGCTAAGCCACTTTGGAATCACAGCAGAGATTTAAACTAACAATCTGCAAGCTCAGAACAACATCACCCACCCCAATATGATCCAAAGGCAGCACACCCTCAGAGAAAAACTGACCACCATTACTTTTGAAAAGGAAAACCTGAGAAATAAACAATGCCTGAAAATGTACCAGATACACATTTAGCTTCAACTGGATTAATTTAAGACAATAGTACTATATGAATTTTCAACAGCAAAGAATTGGCCTTTTTTTCTTTTTTTTTTTTTTTAAATTGTCTTGGACTAACAAAAATCTTGAACTGCCATTTACAATAAACCTGGAAAAGTACTGTCTTCCCCTTTTTGGTGTTCTTTTGATCTTCACTAGATAAAGCAGGGGACCTTCAGCCAATCCAACAACAGAGGAAGTTTCCAAATGAGCAATCATTATTAACAGAATGGATTTTCAATAATCGGTCTGGACTAGGAGCACAGATCCTATCAAAAAATGTGGAAAACCAGCATCCAGAGAGCTTCCAGTGTCAGCTGGAATTCCTCAGAATAAGTTTCCACAAGACCAAATTTTCAGAAAAGTTCAGGGCTTCTACTGAAAATCACTTTGGCTGATAATTTAGAGGGAAAACAAGTCCCACTGAAGAGAATTTTTCTGTTTGTCCACACATTGATCTTCTGCACTTTGTTTGCATTTTCCTGGAAGGACTGAACATACAACACTGTAGGACAAATACTGAACATTATTTTATATAAGAAGACAGTGCTCATCTAAAGCTTTAGCATACAAATCAGATAAAGTGATTTACCAAAGTGGGGGTTTTATTCTGTAAATATTGATATTTTTGTTGCCAAAAAAGTCAAGAAATGCCTTCTTCCCACTTGTATAACAATAAGGTTTGATAGGTAGAATGTATGAAATACATAGTAACTTCTTCTGAAAAGCTATCTAAGCTCACTCAGCTTACAGTATGTGGAATGTAATTATCCAGAAAGTGAAATATGTATAAAAATAGGTAAAATTCCTACAATATTTGTATTGAGTCATAATTCCTCCTGCCAGGAAGGTTACAATAGCTCTACAGTATATGGATGAAATGCTTGTTCATAAAGTTAAAAAACATCATTACCTTACTGAAGAACACATTAAATGTAGGAATGCATAATCAGAACTGACTCTCAATTCTGCTTAGCTGGTGCAAATCTACAGAGAACCATCATCCTTTCTGCACAAAACAAGACCAACCTCTAATTTGAGAGTTGGGGTTTTGTTTTGTTGTTTTGTTTGCCATAGAGGGGCCAGACTGAAGTTTATGAAAGAAATTCCTCTGGAAGTGGAAGTACATTGTTTAATATTTTTTCCCTATCTCCATTTTGTTTACTGACAGCAGTTACCCACCTTTTAAAATGATTATTGCCTGACATTACATGGAGCTTTTTACTGCCTGCTCAGAAGAAGGCAGTGACATACAAAGAACCTCCAACTCCCCTGTCATGACCCAGTTCTGGGCTTGTGCTTTTTTGATGAGTCTTTGATCTGCAGCAGGTCTCATAGGCTTGTCTCCCGGAGGAACATGGTGCCAATGTTGTAAGACACCTTTCTCACTCTGGCAGATGTGATGGAGGGTTTTGGCGGCTTCTGACCACTTCTGACCTCCAGGAAGTAACAGATCCCAGGAATTTCCTTTGGAAAGTTTTCTGGAAGCTCTTCACGAGAACGAGGGATAAAAATAAAATTTTCTTCCTTTTTCAAAAGCCTAGAGAAAAACAAAACAGAGGGATATAAAACACTGTAAAACACATTCCAGAAATGTCTCTTTGGAAGAGGTGGATCCTATGTGCAACCAAGTAAAAAATGAGTTAATGCTATTACTTAATATCTAAAGAAATTATAAGTCAGGATCCTCAGCTGATCTACATGAACTTATCATCATTAACTTAGAGGAGATCTGTTGACTGAGATCAGCTGGAGAGATGGCTCAAAAAAACTTTCTCTGAAAATTAGTGTCAGCATTCAGAAAGTAATGTACCAGAAAGAGAACCAAATTCATAATGATCATTGTCCAGGACATATCATTTGGCTTAATTAAAACACTTCAGTCTGGTCAGTTGGGCAAAAATTAACATTTCAGAGTGATGGCTACCACCAGGTTTCCCGCTGGAAGGCAGGTATGAAGGTAGCAGTGCTTGGGAGATCTCACAGATAAAAGCAGGGAGGTCAGTTTGTGCCCTTCTCACACTCAGTAGTACTGTATTTCATAAATTGGGTTCAAATACATCAAATCCAGCTTCAACATCAGAATCAAATCTGACTCTATTCATCAAAAGTACCCATGGGTTTAATCCAGGCTATTTGGTTGGGTCAAAAAGGGATCCAGGTACCCTGGATCCATGAAGCCACCTCCTGGCATGCCTACTCAGGTGGTACAACCCCACAGAGCTGACTATACCGCCTTCTGCCATTTGCCATCTTAGCCATGGTGGAGAAACTTCTCTCTGGTTAGACCTGACCATTTAGGGCATCTTTATCAAGTATCTTCCCTAGAACTAGCTGAACTTCTAAAATAAGGGAAATAACTATACATTTTCTTTTTGTTTCCAATGAATTATGTAAATTAAGTTAGTGGTATTCAATCCCTTGCAGCATTGAAAAGAGCAGTTTTGAGACAATGGCAAATTCTGAGCACAGTTGGATACACAAAAGCATTCTTCCTCTTTTCCCTCCAACGATACTTATTCTTTCTCTCAATCTCTCAATGAAGCTCAACAACATAATTGGGAAGAACTTCATACATTTCAGTGGAATTTTGTAATAGGTAGTTTATTTAATGTCTGTAAAGTTGATTCCTGGAAAGTAAATGAATGAATGAATCCCGTTGCCAGGAGAATTTTGCAGGATTATCAGTATATGCAATGGCACTTCCTTTACTGAGTATTTTTCATGGGTTTTGCATGAGACAGTCTGTGTGGGCTCATTGAAATACAAAGGCATTTTCTTTCCAGCTTTCAAATAATCACTTAGTTATAAATCCAACAAAGTTTTTGCCTTCAAACTTCTGTGGAGATCATTATTTATTATGTGGTTTGAAGGTCCAGATTGTCAATTTTATGATCAAAATACTGCAATCTTTTCTAAATTGCATGAATGTTTGTGGAGGCCTCTACAGAGAAGCTTCTCTCTTTTTACCTCTGCAATGTTTGCAGTAAATATTTTGTATTTCCAAACTACAGCCTTAATATACTGAAATAACTCTTCACAGCTTCCAAAACTAGATTTCTGCACATCAACAGCTGAAATCTTAGAACTTTCTGAGCTAAATCTGTAAGCTTTCACTGTAGCCACTCTTCCCCACACTGACTATTCACTATAGAGCATCCAGCATTCCTAAAAATCAGTGATTTTCTTATCAGATTCTAACATAATGTAATTTTTATGACAGTTGCACAAATCCAAAATTTTAAAATATATCATATCTATATTCTTTGATTCAGGTCAGGGCTGGCACTAAGATTAGTTGATATTTCACACTATTTCCTCATAGAAAAGAAGTGCAAGACATTAATCACCCGTCTTATTTTCACTTGTTTTGTGAATTGTAACGTGGTTGCAACGAAATGCTCCAGGCAATTAGTCTTCTGAAGATTCCTCCACTGCTGTGGCTTGTGATAGATTCCACATCTCTGTATTAGATGCATGGCTTTAATCAGCCTCTCACCCTCAGAAATTGTCCAGCTGACCTTTATTGGGATAACATTTCAGCTCTCAAGCAAGCATGGCAGGAAACCCTTGTTACCAAATGCTGATGGAAGTAACTTACGATTACATTTTATCCTACTTACTTTACACTTTTAAGGGAAAAAACCCCGAAATTTCTGGCTCATAGAATAATACTATGGCCTCTCGTTAGCTTTTTCCTAAAGAACAGGTTCTTCAAATTCCTTAAATAATATGTTGGTCCTGATGCTTGGCTTCCCAGTCTGAGAATGAGATCAATCAGAAATTGCCTCTGATTTCTTATATCTGTGTGCATATATTAAAAAAACAAGTTATCTGCATATTCTCAGTGCATACTGGTGAGGACATTTTTCTGCAGAAATCTTCCCTCTGATTTTAGGCCACTTGTGATATTAAAAAGAAAACAACAGCAATTGATGGCCACGGCCATTTCTAAGTTCCTTGAATTCCTTTTCAGGGGTACAAAGAACCCCAAAAGATCCTTGAGCCAAGCAGGTGAATGAATAGTGCATGTCCCCAGGGATGTGCACTGAGCCACCCTGTGGTGGGCTGACCTTGGCTGGACAGCAGGTGACCACCAAGCCACTCTATCCCATGCAATCCATTTTTTGCAATCCCCTCTGGCTCTGGAGAAGATCCAGTGTAAAACCTTCTGCTCTGGAAGGTTTCAAACTATATATTTCAAACTGTCTTGGCAAGAAACAGTCACGTCTTCATCAGAGTTTCTATATTCCTGGGTGGTGGCACACAGTTCTGGTTGGTAGCCTCACCTTGTAGACCATTCTCAGAGCACTCCTTTGTGAACAAGTCAGACTGCCTGTTGTGAAACCCTGAAAGAACAATCAACCCCCGAGAGCACAATCTTATCCTGCACCTTCAGGAAATTATGTTGCAGCTTAAACTGTATAAAAAATGTCCCCAGACTGTCCCATATTCAGAGAGCTCAAGCTGAAGTTACACAACCTCCGCAGTTCAGGAATATGCATATAACAACCAGTCTGAAAATATCCCAAAGCACTTATCTTAGCTGTATTTTCTGAATCACTTCTGTGAATTTCCCTTCAGGGCACTATTGCAAAGGGTATTTTTATAAGTAGGTTTTTCACAGGTTCAGAATTCTGGGTTTCACTCAAGTGGTTGGATACACAATTTACAATTCAGAGCTCAAATTGTGAGGGTCAGGGTACTCAGGCATTCTTATAAATTGTCTGGAATTAGGTCTGCCCTCAGCTTATCTTCTTTGTTGATGTTTCCGGGGAGGAAGGATTTCTTAAACACTGATTTGCAGTTGATTAACTTTGACACCTTCTCCTTCTAACCTGAAATCTTCCAAAGCTTTTTAAATCCTTGCTCTGTCACTGCCTTGGTGAAAATGCTCTTGCTTTCAGACAAAAAGAGACAGTAGCTGAGAATTATCCTATTTTTTTCTTTTTTTCAGTTCCTTCATTTAAGAAAAAAACTCAGGAGGTCTGTGTGTGAATGAAAATTGGGATCATACTTAGTGGGAACCTTGAAGAAGCTTTTAAAAGCTGTAGCTCTTTCTTCACATAGATGAAATGATAGGGTAATTGTATTTCAAACTATCTTGGCAAGAAACAGTCACATCTTCATCAGAGTTTCTATATTCAGAAAACCACAGAATCATAGAATATGCTGAGTTGGAAGGGACCCATCCTGATCATTGATTCCAACTCCTGGCCCTGCACAGGACATTCCAAGAGTCACACCAGGTGCCTGAGAGTGTTATCCAGACGCTTCTTGAGCTCTGTGCTGGGGCCACTTCCCTGGGGAGCCTGTTCCAGTGCCCAACCACTCTCTGGGTGAAGAACCTTTTCCTGATATCCAACCTAAACCTCCCCTGACTCAGCTTCGTGCCTTTTTCTTGACTCCTGTCACAGGTCACAAGACTGAAGAGATCGGTGTCTGCCCCTCCTCTTCCCCTCATGAGGAAGCTGTAGACTGCAATGAGGTCTCCCCTCAGTCTCCTCCAGGTTGAACAAACTAAATGACCTCAGCAACTTCTCATACGGCTTCCCCTCCAGACCCTTCATCCTCCTTTGGCCACTCTCCAATAGTTTAATGTCTGTCTTATATTGTGGCACCCCAAACTGCCCCCAGCACTCGAGGTGAGGCCGCCCCAGAGCAGAGCAGAGCAGGACAATCCCCTCCCTTGCCCGGCTGGCGATGCTGTGCCTGATGCCCCCCAGGACACACTTGGCCCTCCTGGCTGCCAGGGCACTGCTGACTCATTTCCAACTTGCCATTGACTGGGAGCCCCAGGTCCCTTTCCACAGCGCTTCTCTTCAGCCTCTTGTTCCCCAGTCTATACACACAAGCAGGGTTTTCTGGTCCCAGGTACAGAATCTGGCATTTGCCCTTATTAAACTTCATACGGTTCATATGGACCAGCCCTCAAATTTGAACTAAGAAATGGTGATTGCTCATCTCTCCAGTTTGAACTAACAGAGACTTGATATTACAGAATTATTTGTTGCAAAGCCTTCTATATTGAGTGCGTGTTTCCCATGATGATTCTTACTCCCTCCATGCCCACTCTTTATCTCTCCATCTCTCAGAGATGTCAGACTTTTGTACTTTTTACTGGATTGCTGAATCAGAGCACAAAAGCACCCACTCAAAACTAAACTTCAATGTGAACTTTTCTTTCGGAAAATTGGTCTATAGAGACCAAAATTTGAACAAAACTTCTAAGAGAAATACAATGCTCTACAACAAAGGAGACTATACGGTGCATTCCTAAACATACTATGAACCAAGAAAAGCACATTGGCCAGGTCAATCTTCCATAAATGCTATCTTTCACAGGGAGAGATATCAACAAAAGAAAAAGGTTCTTTCTGACCTAAAAGTACTGTAAAACCTTGTTCACACCACCCCATTAATTGATATAATTAGGAAAATTTATTCAATGCCTTTCCAAACAGGCTATGAGAAGACTGTCTCCTGTTGGACTGCTGCTCCCTTCCTCCGTGGCAGCAAGTATTGTTTGCTTCACCAGCTGGGCATCTACTTGATAACATAAACCAGCTCATTTGTTTCTATATGATTACAGTAATAAAATATTACTGCACTCATTAGAAATATTGGAAGGCCGCTCTTAAAATGCTCCATAAATTCATGTAAAGATATGAATTTGCTGTTGTAATGCTAAAAATCAGTGCACCTGGTTCTAAACTTTAGAGGGTTTGAATTTCTCCCTCAGTTGCTGTGCATGCTAAACATCAGGAGACTGTAAAAAGCCCCCTGACTACATCTCTACCTAATTAATTGCACATTGCATTTATTACTTTTTAAACTATAGAAGTTAGTGTACTGGCATTTCTTCTTCATACAGGTCAACTGTAGTAAGGTTATGAAAGGACCAGTCATGATTTTTAATGGAATATATTGCATACCACATGCAGCTCAGCATGGTGAGTGTCTGTCTCTGACCTTTAATACTTTTCTTTCTCACCCACCTAAGCAAAAAAGAATACTGTGTCTCTGCTGTTTGGGACATTAGAGGCCCAGTGCACAGGTTTGCATCAGCCCTGCTAAAAACCCTCAGGTTTTATACTGATGTAACAGTGGTGGACTCAAGAACCTGCCTGAATTCCTCCAGGCTTGAGCTTTCTGTAGTTTTAGCAGTTGTGTAGCCAACATGGCTTTTGGCTAGATGTGTTTTAGCTTTAGATTAGCTGTGTGAAACTGTGGGGTAAGATACACTGTTAGCTACTGAACAGTGATCCAGCACAGTTATTCTGTGTAGAGTGAACCTTGAATAAAAGTGAACCTTGAACAAAAACCCAGCATCACAAAGCACAAGCACAGCCAGATACCAGAGGCCCAAGGACCACAATCACAAATCACAGCAACTATGGGGGTGCAGCCTCACAGAAGCAGGTGACACTGGGAGCAGAAACCCAAAAAAAACCCCAGTGCACTTTGACTACGCTTCTAAAATTACTACAAATAATTTTTTGTTCCCATAAATAAGCTGTATTCCCATTCTGTCCACAACTAAATTGCCTGTCCACCAACATCTCTTGAGAACACATATGGTGAATTGACCAATACAAAAACAAATAGTTTTTTAAAGGATGCTGAGAAATAAAATCTAAAGTAATTTGAAAAGGCTCTTGGAGAGCAAGCCCATTGGTTTGACCATATGAGGAGGGAAAATAGAGATGTAGATGTAGATATAACCTGTAGGAGAAATCATACATAGAGATAGATATAACCTGTAGGAAAAAGAATTTGATAAAAATAAAGATCTATAAGGAGTTTATAGAAAAGCCTAATTTTAAATTAAAATCCCTGTAAAGAGAGAATTATAGCAATACTTCTTACTTAACTCAAATTTCTTTCATACAACTTTCTGTGAAAGAACTATGAAAAACCTGTATCGGTCTTAATCAATTTTAAAGGCCGAGAAGCAATTTATGCAGGTGAATACACAATGATTTCACCCAGCTCAGTAAGGAGGTACACTTGGGTTGCCCTCTCTCCTAAATCAAGATAAAGATGTGGGATAGAGGCTGTTCATTTTTGCCTAAGCTCAGGTCCCAGATGTATCACCCAGCATGTGATAATGGAAAGTATCTGTACCCAACACTGAGTGTCAGAAGCACATTCTCCACAAGGGAAATATATGCTGCAAAAGAACAGAGGTAGAAAGAAGAGGAAAAAAAAATTCATTTCTAAATAGGAGTTACTTGACAAACAGGAACTACTATGTTTAACTGCTTAGAAATCCCAAAGCATTACATTGCAACACTATTAGGAAAACAAGACAAATGTGGGTATATTACATTAGTATCTCCTAGAAATCATTATTAAAGGCTGAAACAAAAAATTAAAAAATATCTAATCTCTCTTCTGTGCTGAAGAGTCTCATAAATCTTATCGTGCTTCCTTCCTGACTATGGAAAATAGGGTAATTCTATTCAATTCAGAATAATGCAGATGAATTAAATGAACTTTGAGCCGATTCTCTTCCTATTCCTTCCTGTCCATATGTTTAAACAGGGACAAGTCTGGGATGCTCAACTTCCTCTCCAGTTTCCACATTTTTCACTGGAAGTTTTACCAGTGCTATTCCAGTGATTTAATTTTGCAATGCTCAGTGATTCAAAGCAAATGGGGCTCTGTGATCCTTCTGTCAAAAAACCTGTCTGAGTCAAGAGAACAAGATATTTCAAACATAAGTGATGTTTCAGATTCAAAAGATGCAAAGGCCACCTTTGTAAAAGGTGTTCCACACACAGCAGAGATCTGCCCAGGCTGGTGTAACTGGAGCAAGGCTGCCCCAGGCTCACTCCTGCTGCTAAGCAACAAACATCACACCTTGTACTTATAGACTCTGATTCTTATTTAGGCAGACTACAGGCTTGAAGGGAAGTGTCTGTAACCAATAATAGGTATTCTGAAGTGTGATTATTATTTGAATGCTGATGACACTTTTTGATGCACAATCTTTACTGTAAAATAAAAGCTGGTAAGTATCTGCATGCTTTATAAGCACAAAACTTGTATCACAACTTCCATCGGGGCCATGGTAGACACAAACACGTGATGATAAATGCCTGAAGTTTCATTTAATTGAAAATTCTTTTGTTTTCATACTGACTGCAAAATTATCTACTTTGGAAAACACTGATTCTTAGATAATAGGAATATTAACAGCAGTATTAACAGGGTGCACAGCAGCACAGTATGATCAAATAGAAGCATTTAATAGAATATAAAGTCAAGTACAAGTACATTTCAGTTTGGGATGAATCACTTTATTTATACACAATAAATATATACTCACACAAATTATATTTAAGAAAAGTTATATATGGATGCATCAGATCATTACTTGTTTATTTGGACACCGCCAGGATATTATGCTAAATCTCATAGACCACTTTCAGAAACTTTGAATAATTCTGCCCCTTTGAGTATTTTGTAATTGCAGTCTCTTCTGGCCACTGTGTCAACAGTGTCATTTCTTGACTTTTTCCCTGTTTGTTTTCAAGCTTTCAACTATGCCAGAAAGTATGGTTTGAAATCAACTTTCCAAGTTGCCCCATGCACATTCATTTTATCTGTTCACACTGTTTCGAAGCCTGTAATATAAAATTTTTCCTAGCCTGATCGTCACTACTCCTAGCCATTCATCTTGAATAACTGCATCTCATTGAAACATATGTTTTCTTGCCCTTTCTACTTCCTTTACCTGTAACCATGTGTCTAGACTGTTACTTCCACTGAAAGTTCTCTGAATCAAGCACTGAATTTGTTCAGCACATTAACAGCAGATTGTTTACTGTGTACAATAACAGATAAAAAATACCAATAATTCTGTTTTTTGTTATGTATTTTTTTGCAACTTTATGTTACAGCATTACTACGTCGTCAGTCACTTTTCTACCTTCCTCCCTTTTTTTAAGAAACAATCTGAATTGATAACTTTCTGGAAAGTAAGTACAGACATGATGGTCATATAAGGTGAAACTTTGGCCATCTTGAAAAAAATGGTTCTATTTATACTGGATCTCTAGGATTAAAGGGAAGTGAAAAAAAAATCGTAGACCCATTTTTGATACAGCCTGAAAGATATGCAGGATGAGAAGATCTGACTCACGTTTTGGTGCCCAGGACTTAGCAAGAACAGCTCCAAGGTGACTCACATTTGACCTGCCATGGTACGACAGGACCAGTGGCAGCCAGGCAGAGACAAGACACAGGTAAAGAGAAGCTGTCTTCTCTGTATCACAATGTACTAGGAGTCAGATAAAGGGCAGCACAGACCCACAGATTTCTCACAAGCTCCATACAAAGGCCCTCAAACTAACTTTCAGAAGAGTCTTTTTATCAGCAGTGCGATGAAAAGAAAATACAGTCACAGAACCACAGAATCAATGGGGTTGGAATGGACCTTTAAAGCCCTTCTAATCCAACGCCCTTGAAATGAGAAGAAACATCTTCAGCTAGGTTGTTCAACAGTGACCACAAATGTGTCTCACAGAGGAGGTGCTATATCACTCATAACCAAATTCAACACAACTGGCACTGTCCACTGGTACACAGAAGTGACTCCGGCTCCAGCATGAAGCGAGTTTTGTGGACCACAGGTTATATTTCCATAAAGCTGTCTAGCTCACCAGTTTCTGCTCTCAGGGACACAAACATGAGCAAGCAATACCATAGCCCCAAGTGAAATCACTCCCCTGAACCACATTAGTGAAGCACTAAGATCTCTCTTCTAAAAAAGTCTGGACTGCACTTTCAGAATATCTTGAAGACTACCTCAGGTTGGAGAACAGCCCTTTATAAGAACTGATCCTGTTCAAGAAAAGTCCAGCTCCCTGTCATAGGGCCTTGGTCACCTTTTGCCAGACCCCAAACCACATACCAAAGGCCCTGCTACTGTGTAATTTTTGTAACTGGAGCATAAATGATAAACAAAATTATGGTGACTACTCAAACAAGGTTTTAGAGGGTTCCTCCTATCCCACAGTGGATGACCAAGAGCCAAAGGCTGTAGAATGCTGTATATGGAAGTTCCCAAAGACAATTTCTTTTCAAATGATACCAAGTTCCAAACAGAAATTTCTCGTATATTTATTGAATTTATTTATATTTAAATGAAAATGTTTTCTGTAAACAACAATAGATTGGATTTGGAATTGGATAGATTTGGAGAATAATAGATTGTCTTTCTCTTGCCTGTTACCAGACAACTGTATGAATCTATTTCTGTTCACTTTATGATACAAAGCCTATTCAGTTATTCTGTCTCTTGTTCAATTTGCTACACTTGCTTCATTCTCAAAATCTGATCGCAAGTGAATGGACTCTTCAGAAGAATGTCACTTTATGCACTACTTTAATTACTTTTAACTTTAATCTCTGACTTATTCATATTTTAGCATAGCAGACACTTCAATACCTGGATGAAGAAATCCCATTTAAAAATTTTTATTTACATAGATAGCTATGGGAAAAGAAAATGAGATTCACAGTTCTGAATAGGGAAAAAAAAGAAAGAAAAGCAATATTGAGTGAGCAACTGTGTACGGATTTACCACACAGTCTCAAAATCTTACTTCAGAAAATTACTTCAGATACAGAACACTGGAAGATTGAGATCTCCTGCCAAAAAAAAAAGTGAGTGCATCAGCTGTAATCCAAGCAGTAGAAATTCTAATAGTCAAACTGTCAAATTTGAACAATAAGGAACGTCTTTTTTTATTTAGGAGCTGCTCCTCATAACCAGATTCAACCAAGCCTTCTGTCTATTTGCATAATTTCTTCAAAACACTAGGGATAATGCTTTGCCATTTTCAATCTTTTTTCCTACGTTAAGAGAATGCTTCTATCAAGTGTGTCTTTACAGTGTTAAATAAGAAATTTTGTCTTCAGGAAAGCATAAAATATCTTTGTAAGCTTGGCCTTACTGGCAAAATTAGACTTCCTTTTGAGACAACGGGAGTGTGCTTTCTCTCATGAACTGTGTTTAGCTGTAATAGTGCACAAAACAATGTTGCTTTGGGAGATATCTCCACTTTTACTGTTACATCTTATTTTAGGTTGGAATGGCTGGCCTTTCTGTGCCTCCTTGCCTCCACTGCCTGACTTCTTTGCACATTCCGATACAAACCTGCAAAAGAAAAGACCAACATCCCTAAGCAACACCTCTTTCCAGCTGTCCTGGTGCCCTGCTGACTTTCTGTTGGAGTTCATTGTTGAGGACAGAGCATGTTACAAGATGGAATTGAAAACAGGCTGAAATAGAAACAATAGGAAAGGGTTAACAGGACTTACTGGTATGTGGTGGGACTGACATTGATGCGGCGTGGGTGACTTCCTGACTCGAACTTGCTTGCAAGGGTGACGTTGTTCCCAAAGAGACAATAGCGTGGCATTCTCACACCAACGACGCCGGCCAGCACTGAACCTGAGTGAATGCCTATCCTCATCTGGAAAAAACATGAGATCCATGTCAGGCTGCCTCTCTTGTGCCACTAATGGTAATGTCATTAGCATTTATTTACAGGC
Source organism: Falcunculus frontatus (assembly GCA_013398115.1). NCBI lineage: Eukaryota > Metazoa > Chordata > Aves > Passeriformes > Falcunculus > Falcunculus frontatus. Next base: position 462,568 of record VZRV01005425.1, read on the forward strand.
AACCCTTTCAAATAAAAAATTAACCAAAGAGGAAAGAGTGAAGAAAACAGGCTCTTCTATTCCACTAGCTTAATTCAGATGTAGTTAAAAGAAAGAAGAACAAAAACTCTGTTATTTTTTTTACTAAAACTATTTTCTTCTTCTGTGCACATTTGCTGGAGACTGTGACAATAAAAACAGAAATCATGAACAGAATAGGATGGGATCACCCAGAGTTACTGCAATATCAGCCATCTAATTACACAAATAAATACATTACAGAGGTTTATTTTTGCCACCAGTTCTAACACAGGCTTCAAAGTAAGGCCCAATTATTCTCAAACTGGCAGGAAGAGAAGTTAAGTGCAGTGAATGAATAAGTTACTTTTATCTCCTTCATATTTTTCTTCTAAACTCCTCAAGGTCTAAAGTCTTTCTCACTTTGTCAGACTGAGAGATATTGCAGTGGTGAGAATGCTGAAGACTGAGGCACCAATGATTTTAAAAGTAATTGCATCCTCCTCAAAATAAGGAGGGATAAATCCCCAGCAAATTAAAAAACCTCACGTGACTATTCTAGCAATTATCCCCTGTAACTGTCTGGGATTCGGCAATTGCACAGACCTGTAAAGCTCAGAGTCACCATCCAAGTTTCTTTCAGAGTGAATAATCAAACAGAGATTTATTCTGCATACATTTTAGCTAACAATTGTGTTTGCCAAGAAAATAATTTTTACAGATAGGGAAGTCTTTTCCTCTTGTTAACTTTATAACAGTAAAAAATTGAAAAGAAGATATTTTTATCTTCTGAGGATACTCTTGCTCATAGCAACTGGAGTGCTGCAAAACATAAGGTGAAGGAAATAACAGCTACTAAGGGGGTCTGATGGGGTACGATGGAGTGACTTACCTAACACTATACTCAATATGGTCCTTTCACTCACTTAATTCACAGTTACTGCGCTGTGCTTTTGTCCATCAGTCCTTATTTTTTTTAATAACAAAATACATATGGTTTCAAATACAAATAAAAAAAATCACTGTTAGTCCTTTTTTGTGTAAAGAAAATGCCAGCATTTAATAAGATTGGTGTCCATTAAGTTCTAAGACCATGTTGTACCTCACATTATTTCCCTGACTACAGTTCTTCCCACATGCCCAAAACTTCTATCATGCAGCTAAGCACTCTTTCAATTTTGTTCCTCTCTTATATGTCACAGACAATGGGTTTAGAATTGTATCTGCTACACAGTAGGCTCATGCATAACCTAAGAACATGTTCATGCAGTGTGATACTACTTACAACATTCTCACAGGCAGCCTAAAACCCTCAATCTTCACAACCATGCTGTTAATTACAGACTAGGCTGTTTGGTTTCTTTGGGGTTTTTTTTTTTTTCTTTTTTTTTTTTTAATCTGTGAATAAGTATCACTCACATTAATTGAACTTTCAAACCTTTACTATGTTTGGAAGGCAGCCACTAAAATCCTTTAAATACTGTATTCCATAGGGCTGGGAAGCATCCACAAACTTGGTTTGTCTGCTAACATATGTGCAAACTCATAACCCTTACATTATTTTGGTCATATTTTGGGGCAATAATATTTCCTGCTTTTGCTACAACACACATTTAAACTCCACTGACCATTACCAGTGAAAAAAAGTGCTCCTGCAGTCATGAAGTGAGCAAACAGCCCTTCTCCATATAGGTGAGGTCAGCACCTGCCCTTAGTGAAAGACTATGAGCAGGAAATCTTGCTCATACAACAGTGAGCGTGCTGTCAGCTTTCAATAAATAATAAAAAACCTATTTACAACGTCTTGCTCTTCTGAGATGGGAGGTGAATTAGTCATTTTGCACACAATTTTAAGAACAGAGCTAATGAAACCTATTTGTTCCACTGCTACTCTGTATATTTATTTTAAAATCACAAACTAACTGTGTGCTCTGACCTCTTCTAGGGTACATTCAATCACATGTGAAGGCCAGATTGAAACTGTAAGAAAAAGTATTAGCTTTGTTTTCCTCTAAAAACACAGAGATAAGTGTATATATTAGAGTGGAAGGAAAATATGATAGCAAAAATTGTACTAAGAAAATAAAATTCGCTTTTTCAATATATGCAGTGAAAGCTGAAGTTATTGTTGGTGGTTTTTTTACTTTCATTCTTTCCTTTTCATTGCATCCTTTTACATGGCCACATAGTTTTTTTATTACTCAGTGCTTCAGTGGCAGAGGTAAGGGTTCTTCTGTACTATCTTAAGAGCTTTTTAAAAAACACATGCTCCTACAATAAAAAAGGTAGATATATTCTCACAAATACAGGCTAAACTACACAGAGAGTGTCAAAACCTGAAGTTTACATTCGGTGGAAGAATGTTGATGTAGGCTTTCTCATTCAACCATAGAGATAAATTACACAAAGAATGGCTTAAAATAAAACTCCACTTCTGCTTTATTATATAGTTCTCTACAAGAAAAGAGCCTGCAAACACTGATGCTATTTCCATGAAGTATTCTTTAGTGAGCCTTCTCATACCGAGAATAACCATTACATTGGTCATATAGTCCTTTTTAGTGAAATATGTTTACTTAAAAATGTCTTTTCAAGATTTTACTTCATTTGCAAATATGTTGTTTTGGCAATTTCCTCACTGAGTTGAAAAGTGTTGTGTTGACAGCTAAAGGCTCTTTTTTACAAAGGAAGAACATGCATGGTCAAATTATTAACAAGAAGACACTTACTGGGGCACATCAACCTTTCACATTACCTTTGCAGGAAAAGAAAATCTGCCTCGACCACATCACTTAGAAAAATAATAACAACAGTAATAAATGTATAGTTACAGTTCCCAAGCTATATTGTATATGCAGCCCCTATCAGTGCTTTCCCAGAACAATCACCATTAAATATTAATAATAGCACAGAAAGTGAAAATTAGGTGACAACACTAGGATGCATTATTTGTCTATCATAACTCTGTTTACTCCTTTCAATACATGTGCAGTACAAATTACACATTTATTGACTGTCTTAAATTGAGTGATTTTAAGAAAATGCATGCTCTTCATCTGTACCAACTTCTCCTTTGTATGTCCCCAATTATTTGGCTAAAGGTAAAAGGGCAGTGTATAACTGAACCCAAAAGTTCAGAGGCATTATGCATGCAAATGGAAAGATAGGTCTTTGGAAACGTTTACAAAGAGGAGATAGTCATGAAAAAAACAACCAGTACATACCACTCCTCCAGTAGTTAAGGAACAGTGAAGAGACTGACAAAAGCCAAAGACATTTCTAAAGCATGATACTGGAAGGCACAATGGTAAAAGAAACATGGACAGGTGGGAAAAATAGTGAGAGACCTGTGAGGAATCTTTTAGATAAAGAGGGACAACTTGAACTGAGTACAACAGAAAGATCCAGAGTGCAAAATGAGAAAAAAAGATTAACAAATCTGATCTTTGCAAGAGCTGTGGTAATAGTAAAGTGGAGAAAAGCTGATGAGTCAGAGGTGTAAAAGCAAAGCAGCCTGCATTGATCAATGTAGTATGAGAGGAAAGACTTGGCTATGTGCAAAGCAAAAGAAGCTTCCAAAACTTGTCTAGAGAAAGTAGCAGTATTTGGATATTTCTTACATGATAAGGCACAGAAAGCAGAAATGGCTAATACCTGAATGACAGGAAGGATAGTGATTTTGTTTAATAGTGATAAAGAAGATTCATAGGGAAAGATGAGGAGTACTGGAGCTAGGGTCATCATCTAATGGGGAAATGTGCCAGAAGAGGTATCAGTGAGAACTGATAGTCCAGACTGGACTGCAAGAGGAAAGTCAAGAACCAACAGGAACAAGGACGAACAACACCAAAATATTTATTCTTTTTCTGAACTGAGCATTCTGTTACTGAATTTTTCTGATGTCCTAAATCTTAGAAAAATTGTATGTTACTTCTTTACACCTCCTCATTGCCAAAGCATGATTTTTCTCTTTCATATCTAGAAGAGCTGAGGTTTTTGCTTTGTTTAATTTTGTTTCTTTTTTATCTGCTGTGCAATTTCAATTACTTGCAATAGCCTGAATGCCTTCTTAGGCACCACACTGAAAAACTGTGCTCTTCCATCAAAATAAAGCCTATTCCAACTGAGATGAGAGTAAATGCAACACTGAAAATTCACACCCCATCTACAACTGACTTTATGGGAAGAGGCAAAAATATTTTAGTAACAGTAAAAGAATGCAGTTTTGCTTCATGCCTGAACCAAATTTCATCCTCGCCAATTTGTTTCTTAATAGCTTTTTCTGTTAATCAGTGCTCTCACAATTAAAAAAAAAATCCAGTAATTTTCTTTATGGTCAAAGCTCTTGAGCCTTTTCTCTTTTGAAACCTTGTTGAAAAATGTATTCTTCTATCTCTTTCCTCATTTCTCCACATAATTTTCAAGGCAAAAATTAGAATGCAAGTGGAAGGACAGTCTGAGAAGTAGCACTTGTCTACTCAAGAACATTTTATAAAACCTCCTCAAATCTGAATTTTTTTGACCAATATATGTTTACATATTGATAGCCAAAAGAACACATTATTTCCCTTCAGTCAAAACTGAAACATTGCATTACAAGAATTAAAAATAATTCCTTTATTAATTAGACCACAGAAAAATGGTTCAAGCTGTAATGATTCCTGAAAGGAAAATTAACCGGGTTTTTAATTATTCCTCAAGCTTCTTATGCACGTGATGCTGTGCAAAAATATTTGCAGTCTCGGTTATAGGCTTACAAATCTATTTTAAAAAGCATAAATTGTCCTTTATTCAGAAGAAAAGAGACTAATAGGAAACAGCATGAAGAATTACATAAGGGTTTAACTGTGAAGAATGACTTCTGAGTTGAAAAGAAAAGGACTGCAAATATTTTTGCACAGCATCACGTGCATAAGAAGCTTGAGGAATAATTAAAAACCCGGTTAATTTTCCTTTCAGGAATCATTACAGCTTGAACCATTTTTCTGTGGTCTAATTAATAAAGGAATTATTGAAATAAGTTGAAAAGCAGAGTAGGAAGAAGAGTCTGTGGGTACCTTTCTTTTTGTCTTCCAGTAGACTAGTCGATACTAAAACATGCAAGCACTTTCCAACTCAAACCAAAGGTAACCATGTAACCTGTCTTCTGATAAGCACAGGGCAAAAATACATGCTCATTTCTGAAGTTCTCTCTCTGCAATCAGAAATTTTTAGTTCAGGGATTTCCTGAGCCAAAAGAAATTCTTTTTGTAGAGAAAAGGTGTTTGATGTTCACAGTTCCTCCTCAAATATGAGCTACGATAACATTTCAGCACGCATTCTTTCTTCCCACCACACGCACAGAAAGAAGGACCTTAATAAACTGTTCTCACACTCTGAGAAACACACTCCCATGCTAGAAAGAGAAGTCTCAGGTTGCCTCACAGGTTAGCTGCATCCAGAAAGACGCAAAGTCCATTTTCACAGAACTGTCTGCCTTACACAGACACAGATGAAGGAGAGAGGGCAGGCTGGGAAGTAGCTGACACAGTTTGGAAAGCAAGAACAGGCGGAAGTGATCCCCCACTCAGCCAACTTGGAGCTTTTCAAGCCTCAATAATGTGACTGACTGACAGCTGCTCAAGATTTTGTGCTGAGCTGGTAGCAGAGCTCAGGGCTGGTACAAGGCAGTAGCTGTGTGAAAATAGTTCCAGACACACGGATATCCCAAGCCAGAAAAGCATTTAAATACAAGAGGAAGCATTCTGCTGGATCAGGACTTTTGATATCAGCTTCAGTAATGTACATTGGTATCTGTACAGTGACATTTCTTAGATGAAAGCACTCCTCACTTTCTGCCCTAACATACTGAGTGATACTCTGTTTCAGCATGGACCTTCCTCCTCCTGTCCTTGCAGTGTCCTTCAGAAAGGAAAAAGTCACCTCTCGCAGAGTGTCTCAGGTATTAGTCCGTGACACACAGACAGATCCTTTCAAACAGAATCTGCCAAATTCTATGTTTCCTGCTCTAATATTTTCTAGCACTTTCTACAACAGTTCTATCTCTAAATCTCAACACATGCCTTACACAGGGACATTTACTTGTAAAACGTCTTAATGTAAAATAGACTCTCTAGAGGTCAGAGGTCTAAAATCAGGGCCACACACTGGTGAGTCAATGTGCCTTTCCGCTCCTTCAAAGGACGGCAAGTTGATAGGACTGACAGCTATGTCCTGACATATGCTTTAGTGTGTGGGTTATCTGTATTCTTAGATTTATAAATATCCCAGTGCCTTTCTGGAAAGGGACATATGACAGTACAGCTCACTACAGAATTGTTGCCAAGGAACAGACCTGCTCAGAGGAAAATTTAGATTGCTTGAATTTCACAAGGTGTTCTATAGAGCAAAACTACAGGATATACTTCCCCCCTATTTGAACAACATTTGGAGAAATAAACATTTAACGTTTTTCTAATCAGAATTTCCTAGATTTCTTACTCATAGAATTATTCAACCCATCTGAAGCAAAACACACAGCAAATTATACAAGGACAATGAAAAATACAGTAATAAACTAATAAAGAGTGAATGCTTTGGGATCAATAAATCCATTTTAAATAGTTATTGGGTAAAGCAATCACACGGTTTGTACAAAGGAGATGCAATTAAATTATAACCAATGTGATGCACATTACATATGTACATCCCTGGGCTATGGTCTTGGCATACAGTGATTTCTACTGAATGTGGATAAAGGAGCTATGAAGCATTTCTACATAAAGAAACCCCAGACTTGAAGGGGGAAATTATTTTTCTCTTTCCCTTGAAGTTCTTCCACTATGATCTAAGCTAGCCCTGCTTTGAATAGTGGTTGGATTAGTTAACCTCCAGAGGTTCCTTGCAGCTTCCTTTATTTCACAACTCTGTATTTCATAACCTGTGTCGAAAAATTACACACCTGTGAGTCTCCATCAGCAGTATGAGGTAGAGTTAGATGAAGTAAAAACAAAAACAAAGACTCAGACTAGTTTTGGGAGTTCATTAGTTCTAGCATCAAAGGAAAGTTTACACTGGGGCAAGTTTTTTTTGAGCCAAATGGCATCATGTGAATTCACTATGGCACTGTTCAGTGTCTAGGTTAGAAGAGGATTTGGGTCATCTGTAAGGAAACTTCTGACCTGAATTTATTTACTGGAGGGGCTTGTGGGCAGAGAGGTGGGTGTTAAAGGATGTAAATGAGAATTTTTAGAGTTGCTAAACATAAAAATAAAACCTATATCCTTCCCCTAAGATTCCAAAGAAGGAACATTAAAGTTAATGTGCTTCTTCATGAGCTGCTTCTCACTCACCAAGAAAACATTGCATTTCATTGCTGATGGGGCATTTAATCAAAAACACCTTTTATTGTTTTCTTTAAATAGTAATTTCCACAGTAGGAATTTAATTACTATGTGAACCTGTGTGTTCAGGCACTTAAAAAAGAGCTAATCACTCACACAAGCCCACATAGCAGTGGAGGATTTTACCCAGCCTCCTCTCCACTGACACCCAAAAAAGAAAAAAATTCATCAGAAAGTTCTCTTTGATCCCTGGTGTAGGAGGACATCTTTGTCTCACAGTGCCATCATATGACATATACTGAATGGATTGGGTGATACTTTAACAAGGATAAATGACACACGCTCAAAATATTTAAAGGAACAAAAAAACTGTATGGGGAAAAAAAACAAAAAAAGAAGTTTGACCTAAGCGTTTTAACCTTAAGAAACAACATTCAATACTTTTGTGCTTTTAGTCATCTAAGGTGAATTTCACCTGATTTCAACCACCTAGAAGTTAGCCAGCTCATTTAGGTTAGATTTCTAGATTCCTGCTAAACACACGAGGTAAATAACCCCAGGGATGCAATTCTTCACATTCCAAAATTGGCACACAGGAGAGGCTGAATCAGTCTCTGAAGATGTCTAACTCTCCTGCTGGAACAAAGAGGGATATTTAATGGTAAGTTTAACCTGGACACCTCATAAACAGACAGCTAAAAAAAGGTGAGATGAATCCAGCTCTCAGCCTGGCAAAGTTGACACACTTTTACCTTTCCTTAAAATAAGCTACACTCTCGTGCATAAAGCATCAAAAATACTAGTGTTGATGGATAGGATCAGAAGATCATTCTATTTGTAGAACTGCAGAAATTTCAGATGTTTTAATATAGCGGTCTTTGAATCTAGCCTGCAATCTCTGAAACTGTAAAATGAAATGACCTTCCAATGGCAGAATCATGCTTCATCTTTTGACCATAGTACATGTTCTCACACATAGATGAAAGTCAGATTGATCTGCTTTGGGAAGAGCTTGGAACCAATCAACAAGGATCTGCTGCATAGCAGCTTTTAAATAGAACCACTGATCTACAACAATCCTACAGTTTTACTACAACAAGCAACCTTATCTAGCCTCTACAATAACGATGTATCAGAGTCTTCCCAAAGGCTTCTACACTATTAATGAAACCTAAATTGTTGTCAACGTCATTTAAACCTCTACTACTGCAAGGTATTTTAATAATTTTGCATGAAGAGGAAACACATTTTAAGTGTGTGGTTCCTACTGGATCCCCCAGCTTCTTGCGATCAGCACCAAGGCAGACAAAATCAAAGTAAAAAATTATTAAACTCCCTGTTCCATATGGATGCTGTAGACATGACCAAAAAAATCAGTGAGTCAGGTTTTGGGAAAAGCAGAGAGACTACTTTTTTCAGCACTTCTCAGTCTAACAAACCATATAGCCAATTAAATTGTTCAAGGTATGACTGGATGTGGCACGTAGTGCTACGGTCTAGTTGACAAGGTGGTGATCAGTCGAAGGTTGGTTGGACTCAACAGTCCAGGAGATCTTTTCCAACATAAACGATTCCGTGTGATTCTGTAACTCTGTGATACACACAAATACCTGAAACAAGTCAATATATGGCCTCTTTTGAGACAGTAAATCAGGGAATGACCACATGAAAGATAAAAGGCTAAGAAAACCCCAAGCTGTGTATAAAGAATGCTTAGAACTGAAGGCTATAATAGCTAAAAAATAATTTGCTTCCTTCTGAAGAAACTTAGGGCACTGCTACCATCATAGAGAGTTGAATACTAAATGTGCAACATGACAACTTTTTCTCATGCTCAAATAAAGGATAAACAAGCCTGTAAAGAGAAGAAAGTTTCCATGTGACAGCTGGGACATACAGACACTTTATATGTTCCAGTGTTTGAACAGCTCACTGTATTAGGTAATCCTTAAACACCTCGCTCTAAAATTATAATGCTGCTGTATTCCTTGGCTTGTTCACCAGTTTGTTCTTAAGAACCGCAATTTCTCTAGACTGAACACAAGACAATGTAAGATGACGACAATTATTTTTACAGAATCTGCATGACTCTTGGGCCTGGAGCAAATCTGGCAGTGGTAATCGCATACAAAGGGAAGTGAGGCTCTGAGACTGCATGGATCCTATAAACAAGAGACTGAAAGACTTCACCTTGGCTATAATTGGGAAGGGGTTTGTTAACACTCCTTATCGGCCTTCGTACTTCACCATCACAAAGCCGCAAATCTTTGCAGGGAAAGTGAATTGCCTCCTCAGTGAGTTCAAAATACGCATTCACAGAAAATGATTTTTCTGAAGTCTTTCAGACAGACAAATCCACACAGCTGAGAATAACTACTTCATACAACAAAAGGAATTAGCACAAAGAGAAAGGCAGCCAGTTTGCACTGAACTGAGGATTTTAGCAAAGCATTTAGTGAGTCTCCTGATTCCTGTATAGACAGCACTTCAGCAAGTCAATCAAACTTTCTTGACACCACAAAACAAATCATAACAAAAGCTAGGATCAGAACTCAGAGAGTGTTCTGTACAGCTCTGTTACCTTCACTGAAAATCTAGGTTAAAAAACCAAAATTTGTAAATAAAATGGTTAATGAAATGAATGAAAAATTACTCTGTAACTCATACAAAATGTAGCATTTTCTATTCCTAGGATTAAGGTGGAAATCTACAATCTAATTGTTACTGAATATCAGATGTACCATGAATAGAAATGAGATCCCATTTCACCATTTGTTTAAATTGTTTCAGAGAAAATTGTTAACTGCACTACAATTTTAAGAAGATGATTCAGGGTAAATTTGAATGTTCTGGTGTTTTCATGACTAGAAAAATTCCGATCTTATTTTCAAATGAATTAGCAAATGAAGGCCTGATGATGGCAAGGATATGACAAAATCCAAACAGAGACGAATTGCTCTCAGGTGAAAGTGAATCACTTATGGCGAGGAAAGATTTCAATGTTCAGTCTAATCACTTTCCTTCATTTCATTCAGTGATCTCTCCCACTGTGTGTTACACTCACCCCTCTCTCAGAGACACGTTGACAAAGAACAAAACATGGTAACACATACAGTTGGCTTTGGCTTGTAAATTCTGTAAAAAATAGCAATCTTAATACATATATTATAATAATTCCTTTCATGTAGGTCATGCATTTTGCAATTGCAAAAATTCAAACGTTAATATGCTTAGTCAAGATTATCTCTGCCCATCTTCAGCAGCTTTTATCAACTAATTTATATTTCTATAATCCACAGACATATAGACAAAAATTAAAGTGTAGTTATGCTATTATTTGTGTGAGTGAGAAAGACCAAAAAAGAAAGCCAGAGACTTTAAATCTCAATTATCCTTGCATGTTCTTTTGAAAATGAAATACTAAGCTAGTTAGGGAGGCAGCAGAAGATGACAGTATGGCATATCTTTAACTTCCTTGTTTGTCACTGCTGACCAGCCAGCCTTTGATGACACTAATTGGGTGCATTTGGCTGCTGAGGGGCACAGCCAGCCAGCCCTGGATTTTGCTTATCCAGCATTCTTACTGCTTGCTTCTTCCCTGCTGTTGCTCCTGTCTGATTCTGCTTTATTTGAAACTTTTCCAGTCAAATTCTTCAACCAAGAAGTGGGTGAAGAATCCCTCTTGTGCAACCTTTGCTGATAAGTCCTTTAGCTCTTTGTCTCATTCTTTACTCCTTTCCTCCCAAATGTACACAAGATGTATTTTCATGAAAAGAATCCCTTTATTTTCTGGTACTTTGTTCTTTATCAGTGTGTCTCTGAGAGGAAGATGAGTGTGAAGATTAAATCATGACAGTTTGATAATTTTTATTTGTATTTAACTTGAATTGAAATTTGTGGATAAATGAAATGAAGTAGATGAAATCTCACTCATATTTGTGTGTAATAAATAAAATTCAGCATAACTTATTCTTATTTACTGTGTTTGCTAATGATCTGCAATAAACAACACACAATGCAAGTCAACGGATCACGCGAAGTGAATGTATCTAGAAATACGCTCTGAACTAAAAATACCCAATTCAAGAGAGAAAGCTGGGAAATTCTGAATGAAGACCAAAATGAACTTAAGCTAGCATGCAATCTGGACACATGAAAAAATAATCTGGGGTTATGAACATCATCTGACACCTATAGTTCCTTCCTACAGAATTCTAGTCAACCTCACCAAGCCTGTTGAGTTAAAACCTGTCAACAGGTGTGATTTCTGAAAAGATCAAGGATCTCTTCAGAAAGGATTTGATTAGAAGGAAACTAAAAATCTGTAAATACTCACAGCTTGGCTAATTATTACTCAATAGGGGAAGCGTGATAATCATCTACAAGTATGTGCAAGATGTTAATATCAAAGAGGGACATACAGGGACACAACTAGAAATAATACAGTTTAATGAAGCCATAGGTGAATATCCAGCTTACCTAGGCCTAAATAGGCTATGCTGTTGTGACAGTGACAGGTTCCTGAGGTAAGTGTGCTAAGTTACAATGATGCCTTAGGTTTTAACTTTTCTATTTTCAAATTCTGTACTGCTTAGAGTGTAACTCTGAAGTTCCTTGTAGCCTGTAATTCCTGCTCTCTCGTACCGGGTAGACATAACAAAGCCTCTCCAGGCTTTGCCTTCAAGGACAACCAGGCTGTTTTTAGGCCCAAAATGTGTAAACTAAAGATTCTAAGGGGGGCAAGCTGAGGGGCGTTACATCGCTAAACTGGGGCTTTAATTGGAGAATTAACCCTGATATGCAAATGGTCCAAACCTATAAAAGTGTGAAGAACTCGTGACCTGTCGTCCATCTTGGGGTCCAATTTTTGGAAGCAGCCTCTGGCTCCCCCAGGGTGTACCTTGAAGGCCCTTCAGATAAATACCCGTCTTTATTCCCTTACTCTTGTCTAGTCTTTGTTTCTAGGTGGCTGGAGGAGGCATCAACATCATTTCATTATGGCACTACTGAAACACGTGAAAACACTTTGTGAGGATGTTGACACGAAGATGGACAGGATGCATGAACATTTATGTGTCTTTTTTAACTCTAACATCATACTGCATTGAAGGACAACTAATTAAAAAGTGGTGTTACATTCGAGGGTTTCAAATGACTGCCACAAAGTCTGTTTTCCTGTCGTCCTTAAGAACAGATGGGGTGCGAGAAATATTTTTTAATGTCCTGACACCACTTAAAGAAACAGAATTTTGAATTTCACTTCTAAATTAAGTGTAACTCCATTCACATGGTATTCAGAATTTCACTAAAACTAAAAAAATTAACAGTACAGTAACTATGTCAAACCAATTTTAATTACACTGTAAACTCAGATTTTTAACCTACTTTTTTCATAATCACATGATGATGTATGTCAACATACTTTGCAGTATCAAGTACATGCCATGAACAGCAAAACAGTGTAAGCTTGACAGAAAATGGAAGTTTTTAGACAGTCATCCTTTTGTGATGGACTGTCAGTTCTGTTAATACATTGCAATCATACCTAGTCATGTTATTTTGGCATTGGTCTGTTCCTCATCACAGATGATCACAGCTAAGCTTCCTGTGGATAACTATCAAAACAAACCCTTTGAGGGGAAATACTTTGGCAATTGTGCATTCATCCTCCACGAGAATGACAGAAAGAATCGTCTCAGTAAAGGGCAGCAACCTCCAAAGTATAACATAGCTACATTCTACGTGTTTTTGAAGCACATGCCCCAGCTGTCCCTATTTACTCTACATTGCTTCACTTTACAAAATGGTTTGGCCTGCGTGAACTAGAACTGTTAGAGGAAATTAAAGCAGTAGCTCTTCTCAAGATGTACACCAAAGTCTTATGGGCCTGTCAGGATGTATCAACATTTGATCTTTCAGATCTGTGGAGGCACTTAGTATGGTAGAGGCACTTAGTATGAGGAACAAAATCAGTCCAAGTAAAAATCTCAAAACACATTAAGTATAGGTGCAAGGGCCTCAGCACAAAATCCATCAAGCCACCAATCCTTTTCTGTTGCACTGATCTACTTGAAGAGCTGGCACACTTATTGTGCCATGAGCGACAGGGGCAACAGAGCAAAAATAATCACATTACACTGGCCTTTCAAACCTGTGATCATGAATTTAAAAATTTAGTTGCTAAAATTCTAATCAGTGACTGGTATTCTATAACAATAAATAAATTACCAAGTAAAAAAGTTATGGCTCTATTAGAAATGTTCAAGACTGAAATGTAAAATGAAAACAAAGCCAAAGATTAGAGTGGTAAGGCTCATAAAATAAAGAGATTCACTTACATAGAAATGCTGTAGATGATCCTTGAACGAAACTAGTCAAAACATATTTAAGATTTCTCATTGCAAAAGTGTTTTAATCCCAGAAGCTTCCCACATTAAGGGTTTGGCTTCATACACTCCAAAGCTGTAGCACGTTAAATTCTAATTACTTCATAAAAGGTAGGCAGTGTGTGTACAAAAGATAGTTGCAACAAAAGACTGCATTATGATGTGTCTCAAAGCTCATTAGAAAGCAGCTACTACAGTGGACTGTGTCTGATAAATCACCAAAATTTTTCTTCATTTAGTGTTACTTAGAAATTGATCTTGGTTTGTAAGCAAATTCAGAGAATCCTAATTTACTTCTAGTAATCCCCATGGGAAAGATGAATAATGTTCAGACTACATGTTCCCATGTAGAAGACAGACACCATTCCCTATTGTAGAATTGTGGGAAGAGTAATGAAAACTCTTTTCCTTTTCTCTGAAATAAATTAATTATTTTCTATAGAAATAAGTAGGAGCTTTCTTCAAATCAGCAACCATCCAAACTCAGGCAGCTGAACTTAATATGCAAATTTGAGCAAAGAGAAGCAGATTTTCTCCTTTAAAATTTACATTTTATTAATGTCTGTATAAATCATAGAACAGTGTATCTCAAAAGGCATGCAGAATTTTTTTACAAATTATGCTTATATGTGAAGAACCTGCTAACAAGGAAGTACAGTTTCACATAAATAATGAGGAAATCTTGCTAAGCAAACACAAGTTCTTAGTATCTCTAATTTCTGCCACACTAAGAAAGGCTATTTTTAAATTTGAAATACCTTTAGAGCTATTACCTGCACTGTACATTTCAGTGAGGCACACAGACTCCAAGCTGTGTTAAGATAAGCTGGTTCAGATCTGACCCAACATAGCCATAGAAACACATCACTGCTGCTGGCTCAGCCCAAGGGGCCACAAGGAGGGCTGTCCTGACACAAACCATGGCAGTGGTCAACACCCATAAAACATTGTCAGAACACAACAAATGAAGAGTAATAGCTTTCCAGCTTCCCTTGCTTCCAACCAGCTCTGACTCTGAGTCTTCTGAGGTAAAAATATATTACCTTCTGGTGAGTTCCATGTTTTGTGATGCCCTCACTAGATTGTTATAGCTGCTCAAACTAACTGCACAAACCTGAACAGGTAACCTTGATATTTGCCTCTCCCTTGGTTCCAGCGTATTTCTGGTCATCTTTCTTTGCAGCAGATTTTTCAAAGCTATGCAGTGAGTGGATTCCTCAGATGTTCATGGGAGGACTGAAGGGAGGCTTTGCTGTAACCTCCAGGCACCAATTAATGGCAGCTCACTTGACTGCAGCTCCTCCTTCCTTGGTCTGCCCTCCTGGCTGTGATAAGGGCGATGATAAACCTGACCTCTAACTCCACAATAAGAGTCCCTTTTTCCCCCTACATATCCTCGGCTTTATTTAAATGAAGTAATTCATTACACAATTAGCACACAATGAATTTTTAAATGTTTTACATAAGAATGGAATCAGTTCTGCTCAGCCTGGAGATATCTGGAAACCTTCCCCAAAAATGATTTCTAAAAGCAACGGTTTTGAAAATGTGCCATTTCTGTGGAGGTCACAAGTGGTGCTTCTGACGTCACCCCAGTGCAGTCCTAGAGAGTTTAAAACAGAAGGTAGCATCAAAGCACATGATTTAGCTCACTGCTTTTCCACCCAGTTAGCCCTGTGCTGACACCCACAGCTGACAGCACGCTGCAGCAGATCTGGATTACACACAGAGCAGCGCTCAAACCTTGTTAGTGAACTATCACTGACTCAAATGATGCCTGGAAAAGGATTTGGGTCAAAGGCAGTGTAGGACAGCAGAAGGCAATGCAAGCTGGTGAGAGGACACTATGCTGTGGGATGCTTAGGATGCCTGGGGTTGAGGAGAACAGCAACTAGGAAGGGAAGAGGGATCTGTGGTAGTTAAGGGTGTGACAAAAGATAAAACACAGGCCTCCTTCAAGGCGTTCATGGGAAGGACAACAATACATGTTTAGCCATACTAAGTCATGGTGGTTTTTAATGCTATAGCTACCAAATCCTAAAGACCATAACCAATATGCCTGAGCATAACCATATGGAGTAAAAGAGAATCTTGCTTATAGAAAATTACTTAAAAGCAAAATTCAAGACAAGACAAAAGAACGGGAGAGGAGGAGTGTGGAGCAAGGGGACCAGTGACAATTAAGTTTTGGTATGCTAAGGCTGTAGTGAAACATGGCAGCAACAGAAAAAGATGCACATCTGGTTTTCATGCACCAGTAAGAATTCCAGATGTGTCACAGTATCCATGGGAAAACTATAATTCCTCTAACAGTACAGGGTTATAAAGGTATCAATTTCTGTTAACCCAAACTAATGAGAGAACACAAGTCACTCTGTCATTTTGGAACCTTGAGCAACTAAATTGTCAGTGTGCTTAGGAAGTAGCTGCATCTGGATCATTCATAACATTGTAATTACAGTCTAAGACATATCAGGAGATGGACTTAGAAATGTTTGCAAACGGAGTGAAGTCAAATGAATGCTTTGTATAGATGGCAACCCCCCCTCCCCCCATATTCACGTATGCACAGATCCACATCCTACTGAAGAAGCCACAATTCCAGTTAAAGATTCGCTCTTTGCTGGTGTTCTTGGAAAACAAGCAACAGAAAACTGGTATCACAGACCTCAGAAATGTCCACAAATTTCAATGCTTTCTATAGCCTGCAAACCTGCTATTCAGTTCTTATGAACACAGATTCGCTGTTCCGAGGTATTTTTCCTGATGGCTTTTTGCTCCTTTTCCATTTTTGTGACGGAGAGAGGGAATGTATACAGAGAAGACTGTTCAGGAAGTCATCAGGGTGCCTCATTTCTTCCCGGTCTTCAGAAGACCAAACTAAAAGCAGTTATCTGGTACAATTTGGTCATAGCTCCAGGGGCATTTATAACGTAATTTTTTGGGGTTCAGATGCCCACTAAGCATATAAGAAATTCTAAAACATGTATTTTTTGTCGCTTTCCAATTTCTTGAAAAAACTTTTTGATTCTTCTTGCAAAACATTGTTTAAAGCTTAGATTTCATTTTAATATTAGTGTTATGTGGGCTGTGCAACGAAGATTCTTGCTGTCAGGGTTAGCAAAACAATCAGTTTTGTACACATT
The DNA here is from genome assembly GCA_013398115.1 of Falcunculus frontatus. Taxonomy (NCBI): domain Eukaryota; kingdom Metazoa; phylum Chordata; class Aves; order Passeriformes; genus Falcunculus; species Falcunculus frontatus. The sequence continues at coordinate 479,419 of VZRV01005425.1, forward strand.
GCATTTTTTTAAACGTATTTTCTGAGAAACAAAACTGAAATGACAAAACGATGACAGGCTCAAGAAGAGCCATTATCCTATTTGGGGCTTAATAGTACTCTCTCATATGGAGTGTGGGGTGTTCACCTTTTTCTAATGTAAGCCATAGAGGCTAAGCTTGGTTTTCCTCATCCCCCTTAAACACTGGCTGGTCTTAATAACTTTTTGTCTTACCAGAAATGCTGTCCTAATCTATTAAAAAAGCATTAAAACTAATGCATTTTACAGTAAAGTTTGGTTTAATATGAGCAAAATATTTCACCAAAAACAAATTTAAAAAAGAAACCTCAGGTGGCTCTCCTTACAGAACTGTCAAAACCAGCAACAAGCATGATATACACCTAACTCAAACTTCTGAGTGAAGGGAAGTGGAGCCCCACACTACCACCGTCCAGGATGCAATGGTCAGCCTCACTGAAAACCAGACTGGAAACTCTGAACTGTCTTATAGATTGCAGTTTGTAGAGTGTGGCTCCCTAAGTTTGTGAAGACATAACTGGGGAGACAGTTCCACTGCGAGAACAGCCTTTCTCCATTCTGCAAAAGGTACATTTGCAAACAATCACTTTGATTCTGAATGGCTGTTCATTTCTTTTTAGTCATCAGCAATCAGACCAAAAAACTTACTCGGTGTGTTCACAAGGGAACACATCTTAGCAAAATTAATCTCATCTCCTATAAACAATAGCTTTCATGTGTGAACAAGAGTAGGCTTTATTATTTAGCTATTTGCTATTCATTCTCATGTCTCAAAAGCTTTTCTTCTGTCCAGAGAGCAAGAACATCACATAATTTAGGTAACCAATACACACAAAGCAACAAATGGCAAACATCAAGGAAGAGCTCATGAAAAACAAAAAGGCTAAAAATTCTTTGGCAAATGCTCAAAAACAATGAAAGCTCTGAGAACAGAAGAAGGCTGTTACAGTGTCCTCAATATGTTTACGACTAGCAATTTCATAAGCTTCCTATGAGTCTGCTGAGGAGGAAATGGCAGTGTATAAACAAACCATGAAGAAATGGTCTAGTGGTGGACTTGGCAGTGCTGGGTTAATGGTTGGACTTGATGATCTTAAAGGTCTTTCCAAACCTAAACGATTCCATAATTCTATGATCATATGCTACAAAAATCTGTAGGGTAACCACACTGAAATAGATACCATGACCTCAGTCACAGCAGACAGAATTTTTGTTGTTTTTGTTATCCGAGCTATCCTAGCTATTAAATATGTCATTTCTTCAGAAAAAGGAGTTGACATTTAGCTGCAGAGATCTGTGACCAGGAACAGGCAATAAATTAGATAAGAATGTAGGAACAACCGTACTGAATCAGACCAAAAGACCATCTAGTCCTTGTGGCCTTGGAAGCAGACATAACAGAGAGCCCAATATGCAACAGATGGTACCCTGGAGACAAATGGGGTTAAATGAAGGACTCACTGAAGCCTGTGAAGATTTTTTTCGGGTTATGATAGAGCAAAGGTTCCAGGGAGTGCTAAACAGGATGTAATCATGCTTTGTTCTCATCAAAGATTAAGATAAGTGAGACTGCAAATTTGAATATCAAATAGCTTCCTAAGAGATGTGAAGTTTTGTGATACACACATACAGAAATAAAACCCCTAAGTTTGAACTCCGTGTCATCTTTAATTTTTACCTTTGAAAAAGTTATTATTCACAGTGAAAAGGAAACTGGTATTTTGGAGTTCAAAATAATAAAACTGTCTTCATGCTACAAAAATACCTTGTCCATGCTAAAATTAGCATGTATTGAAATTAAATTAATTTGTGTTGCAGAGTTTATATAGGAAAAGGGTCACTAATTTTCATGTTGTCTTGGTGAATATAAGCTAAGAATAACCACCCTGAGCAAACTCTTGAAGACAAATAGACTTGTAATACAGAGAAGAAACTGTTCAGCCTTTCTATATATTTATTCCTTTCTATAACTATATAAACTGATGGTCAGAAACAACAATTTCACCTCAGAAAATCCAAGTCCGAACAAAGGTAGCTAAATGCAAATGATTTTCTATTCAAGTAAAAGGACTTGAGTTCAGCTCCCAAACCACTTACATGTACAAAGGTATAGTTAGATAACCAGGTTTGAAATTATCTATTAAACTCTGGACTATATTTGATGAAATAAATAGGCATTTTGGTCAAAAAGACACCTGAATAATGGAGATGTTCTCTAAGTTTAAGCAAGCAGTGTGCTGTGAGATGATCACATTTTTAAAACATTATAAGGAAGGGGCAGTAACCAAGTAGTGAAGATGGCCTATACAACCAGGTCTGTAAACTGGGAAAGATAAAAAAACATATACAGATGCAAACCGAAATCAAAAATAAATAAAAGATCAAAGTCCTATAACCAGGGACTATAAATACAACTTTCTGAGTATACTATTTGCTTTAGAGTTTGGAGTGTGTAGTGGTTTTCATTGTACTACTTGAGATGCCCCCCAGATGCCTGATTTCCAGACCACAAAGCTTAATTATTTTCTGACTATCATAGCACCTTGAGATCACAGCATTTATGAAAAAAACCCCACAGAAACATTTATTGGAATAATGTGTCATTTCATATTATTTATTTGTTGTCACTGTCATAGATCAGTTGAGAAAAAGAAAAGACTTCTTCAAGTCAAGGTTTTGTAACAGTCTGCTTCTTTTAAGTAAATCATATTGACGGTCCCAAGGGAAACAATGACTCTAATTCTGCAAAGTGTTGTTTGTGGCTACAGAGTGGGTGCCACTATGCAGAAATGATAGCAGTAAAGCAGCAACAACAACAGTTAGTCCCTTTCCCAAAGAACTGTATGGCAGTTAAAAAATCTCCCTATTTTTAGGATTCTTTTTCTTCTGGTAAAGGTTTTTACTAATTTTTTTCATCAATTTTTTAAAATGCAGCACAAATGGACCTACTACAAAGTAAGCTGTCACAGAAAGAAAAACAGCTATTCTACAGAGAGATTATAAAAATGATAAATTTTTTAAAAGGCACATAGGGATTTAATTACTCACTTTCCATTAAAATTTTTGTAAGAGGTGCCACTACTTCCACAGAAAAGTGAAAATACATGCTGTTGTAAAGAACATGTTATGTCTCCCAGAAGAACATCAAATTTTAACAATATAAATACATCATCACATTACCTGGGCCAGAATAACTAAAGAGCTCAGTAAAGTCTGGATCTGTGTGGCTGGGAAGCAGCCTTGCTGAAAGGGATCTGGGGTCCTGGTGGACAACTGGCAGGGTCAGCAGTGCACTGCTGCAGCAACAAAGGCACACTGGACCCTGGGCTGCATCTGCAGGGGCATCACTGGCAGAGACGGAGACGTCATCACCCCACTCTGCTCAGCCTTTGTCAGGCTGCACCAGAGCACCGTGCCCAGGGCTGCCCCCCACTGCTCAGGAAAGACACAGATAAACTGGAGTGTCCAAAGAAAAGACATGATCACGGGGCTGGAGAACCCACCCTGTGGGGGAAGCCTGAAGGAGTTAGGCCTTTTCTCCCTCGGAAGAGACACCTAAGGAGGAAACCCATCACAGTATTCCAGTACCTAAAGGGCAGCTACAAACAGGACAGAGACTCTTGGAGGACGCAAGGACATGACAAGGGGTGACAGGTACAACTCGCACCAGGAGAGGTTTCATCTCAACGTAAGTAAGAAATTTTTTACAGTGAGAACAATCACTGGAACAACATCCCTAGGGATGTGGTGAAGTCCCATCAGTGGAGGTGTTCAAGCTGCCATTGGACAGGGTGCTCAATAATGTCATCTGGGCACAAAATGTTGGACCAGCTGATCTTCTGAGATCCTTTACAACCTCAAAGGTTGTTCTATGATTTTGTGACTTTTGATAACTTTGTTCTAATCAGTTTTTGTCATTTTAGATAATAAAATAATGGTGAAAGGTTTAACCAGTATTAGAATACTTAGCTAAATGTCAAGAATCATCTTACTCATCTGGGAAAACTATATCTCAGCAAGAAATTTCCAGGGCCTTTTGCTTTGTGGCATGGAGATTTTGCAGGAGGGAAAAATGGGATCTCAGAAATACATCTCTTCCAATCTTCCTTCTCAGAGTTTATTTTTTTTCCTGGAACGAAGCTCCAAAGTAGACAAAAATCAGGTCTTTCTTCAGGGAAATGATCACTTCAACCCCTTAAAGTTCTGCAGGTGGAGAAATGCCTGTACATTTGAATCCACTTTTATTTATACCACTTTCCCCTTTCTTTTTATTGGTGCAATCAAAGAGGTCACATGGTAGGACTGAGCATCCTCGGATTATTTGTGCCTTATTTTCCCTCCTCCTCCATTCAAAACTAATGTTTTTGCCTCTCCTCTCTTCTCTTTTTAAAATACTGAAGCAAAACCACAATTCAATATAAATATGGAAATTGCTTTGCTAAAAGAAAAGTTCAGATTATTCAATATAAAGTCTCTGAAGAGGATTATTTGCATTGAATTACTTTTACCCTAGTTTAGATTTAAAGGAGGTATTTGAACAGAAAAGGCTGTTGCAAATTCCTCTGAAGTATTGGCATTTTTTCCAAAATAGTCTATGTCTCATATGAAAGGAAGCTGAAATACCATTAAACATTTAGTTTATGGATTTATTTATGACAGGAAATGCATTCTTCCTTAGGGAACTAAACTATTCCGAAATTGTTGAACAATGTTGCTGAACTTGTCAGCATCAAACAGAAGGCCAACTATAATCCTCCAGCATCCACCCCTCATCTGAACTGTTCCCTCAAATATAGCACAGTGTAATGACTCACTGTTTAGCTTAGAATAATGACAACAGTTATGCCACAGAGTTTTTTAACTGGTGCTTAAAACTGCAGACTCTGACTTTTCTTCTCTGAACTGTGCATGTTGGAGAGAATGGGGGAAGCCAAGTAGCAAACTGCCATTAACAAATGCACTTTCTTCTTCTTAAACTTGCAGAGCAGATGCTGACAGCTGCTTCTAAAAATGCTGTAACTGTGGATGCCAGAGTATTGAGCCAGATCTGCATAAACGTTAACATTTCTACAGGATTACCCAGTGGGGCTGAGAAAGACACTGATCTCCACGAGACAAGCCACAGGCAGCTCCTCTGGGACTCAGTGCAAGGCTTTGCTTGCAATCCAGGGTCAGGAAAGACAAGGACAACTGAGGTGCTCTTCACTGCATTGTGAAAAAGCTTTGCATCTTTCCTCCGGTGAGCATAACCCTTCCAGAAAAATTATATTAAAGGGACAAGAGAACTGAAAGGTAATGGAGAGGAGAACTATGCTCTTCAAATATGTAGCGGAAGTCATACAGCATAAAACAGTGCAGGCAGCTCAGCTCTATTTTTTTCTCTTTTCGTATTTCCAGTTGCACCTTATCCAAAACTGCTCATGCAGTAGCTGACAAGGGAGAGGAGAGAAGGAGTAGAAAGAACGAGGCCCTTTCTTGAATCTTTTTCTCCAGACTGCAACTGGATGAAAGAAGAAGGAGCTATGCTAACACCGTCACCTAACCCACAGGCACCCAAGCTGCATTATCCGGGATATATATATATATATATATATATATGTGTGTGTGTGTGTCACTTTAGCACTCTGCAAGTATAATATCATCTTTTCCTTCTAGGGGAGGGTCAAACCAAAGGACAAGGTAGATTTGCCCTACTCACTGCCAAAACCTAAAACTTATGGCACACTGTGACTCCAGATAAAGTAAGGCACTTGGATTAGGTGACTAAACTGTTTGGACCCTTGGAAGAGAGATAGAAACTGGGTATCAGTGATTTGATGGTACTTTCGAAACAACAATATTGTCCAGTTTAGAAAAGACAAAGTACATAACTGAGATTAAAACAGTAAATAAATATCACTAGCACTGAACAGAATAGGAATTTCTTATTTTCAAGCAGGCAAACCACAAAGCAGGTGCTGACAGCTCAGTCAGTGAAGGGCAAGGCAGATGCTGTAGCAATGCAGCACAGGGCAGCGGCCGCCAGAAAGCATCTCAGCAGCTGAAAACACAGACACTGAGATAGCAACCACCTCTACAGCTTCAAAGGGCATGGCATTTTCATCTCTGCATCTCCCTCTGAGGCCTCTGGGATCACCTGTGCCTATTAACCCAGCGAGGCAGCAACTCAAGCCCAGCATTTTCTGGTCATGCTTACTGCATAAAAGCTAATCAAGCACTATTTTTATGCATAGTCTGTGCTTGTTTCTCAATGTATTACTGCTTATCTTCTGTGAGTCCTTGTAGGTTGGTGTATTCTCATATCACTACTTTTTTCAATTTTTGTGCAATATTTTTCATCTCTTCTCCATCTCAGGAGATAAGAAAAAATACTCTTGTAGTATAGTGGAAACCTGACTTTTTAATTTTTATATGACAGGAAGGCATACCAATGGAGGAAGAGAACATACATTTAGGACTTAGGAGAAATAAAATTTTGGTACTCAGCTACCCTGGATTTCCTAGCCCAATTCTTTAAATATTCATGAATTATTTCAAATTATATGGTTTTATGTCTCTATTATATATAAACATGTAACACTACTGTACATGCTGCAGTTCTAACTTTAGATTTTTGTCCCTTCTTCCCTTCATAAAGATGCAGTAATATCAACCTTCTGAAATGCTGTATATACCACAGATTTAATTATTTATTCACCTGGTGGGTTGCATTTCTACTGTTATTATTGCTTACTTTTTGTCTAAATAAAGAGTCAATGTACAATAACAAGAACAGAAAATTTCAGCTTCAGCATGGGAGTCCTCCACTGACTGTAACAATCAAAGCCAGAATGTGATATTCTGGCAGCTGCAAAAAATGTCCCAACGCAAGCCCAGGGGCTAAATAGTATCATAGGATATCTTCCATCCTAGATAAATGAGAATGCAGGGGTCTTTTTCTTCACAAAGAACACAAGTTCAATGCTTTACTTTCTTTAAAGTTCTGGGGTTTTTTTCCCCCCAGGTCATTGCCCCAGTAATCATTGGTATTTAGTACTCTGAAGCGAGTTTTGATCGGTAATTTAACACAATCTGGTAGATACGCCTGATTATTTGTTTTTTATCATAAAGTGTTCTCAGCCAAAAAGTGTTTTCTATGGAAAATTCCCAACGAGTTCTACTACTAGCCAGACATCTGGAGTATTAGTTGGAGGCGTTTGTGTCTGGAACGACTGCTGAACCGTGAGAGATGTCACACCGTGACCTTAAAGCTAACCCCACAACCCAGCTGCATATCCTGTGGCCCCTGCAGGGATCTAAACTTTGAAATCCTTGCTGGCTTTCCCTGTGCATGTACTTATAGCACCTAGAGAAGGAAATGAAAGTATTTGCTCACTGTGAGGCACCAGGACAAAGTTACAAGCTAGGTGCAGCCATCATAGCAAGGTTTAGTCTCCCTTAAGGAGCAGGAAATAGGACTGAATTACGGAGGCGTTTCCATATGCAGCTAAATCTACATACTGTGAGTCACAAAGAGCTGTGAACATGTAGTAATCACTGTGAACTAATAAATAGTGGGAAAGTTCACAAGGTGCCCTGGGTAACTACCCTGGTTTCTACAAGTATGCTTTATCTCTGCCACAGGGACAAGTACAGATGGAATGGCACTCGTGCTTCCTACTTGCCAGAGAGGAAATGTCAGAGAACACACGGCATGAGAGGAGAATGGCCAGGTCTAATGACAAAACCTCTCCTCAGTTGATCCTCATGTTATTAATTAGCTCCCTGCTTGTCTTTTAGGTCTCTTTATCCCAACAGTCAGAAAAAAAGAATCTTCACAGCTTTCTAAGTTACTCTATTTGGGCTTGCACTGGGTTGCCAATCCCAACATCATGCCTCTGCCTGGGCAGGCAGATCCTTACATTGTGTAGAATCAAGTCCTAGTAGCTTTGAAAATCTACCTTTATCATCTACTGCAGACTTTACCTAAGAACTGAATTGTGTGCCATCTGAAAGAATGACCAACCCTTTGGGAAACTTCCCTCTCCAGCAGGCTAAGTGCCAGTCTAAATTTTCACACCAGATTCTTACACAAAGCTGCTGCTGTGCACCCACTAGTCCCATAAACCCCACTTTGCCTTGTTACAGCAACACATGTAGTAACATCATCCTACAGTGGGTATAACATACAACTGTATATGACAAAGTCCCTTCCAAAGAAAAGAAATTGCAAATAATGCGTGTGGTTTGGGGTTTTCAAAGATCGTTATTAAAATCACATAAAATGAAGCAGTTGAGTGACTGGAGGGCTGAGGAAAGTGAATTTTCCCTTAGAGTAGTGGAACAAAACTTGCAATTTCCCACATGCCTGGGGAAATGTGCTTCAATCAGCTCCTCTCATTTTGCATTTCCAAAGGCCAAACAGAGGAATTGCAATCATGAGCTATTGCAAGTCCAGGGAATCGTCACCAGGGCTGACTTTGCCTCATCATCTCCCAAGCATGCTGTCAAGAAAAAGTACCAAGCTACCGTGACATGCAGCTCTGAATGCTCCTCAAACCTGTTGTGATGCTCTAATGCTGATAAATCTGTGCAACTACAAGCTCCTGAAAGTCTCTTAATGCACAGGTTTCTTTTGTGGAATTGTTTCTGATTTTTTTCTTTTAACACAAGGATATTTCTAACTTCAAGTTCTGCAGGCTGCAGCAAGATATTATATACCTTCTAGAGTCTGATGTAGACATTAGGTACAAGGCGAAGTTGCTAGGAGACCACAGATGGAGCAAGGAGCATTGCAGTAACGCATCAGCTTTTCACACAGGGCTGATGGGAACGCCTGCATCAGCAGTCAGCCCTTCACAACTTAAAACAAACCAGACAACCTTTTGCTGCTTACGTAAAGATGCACATTCGGTGAGGACCATTAAATTGCTATAAAACTGGCACACCACAACCTGAATAATAAGCAAGGCAAGAAACACTGAAAAGGATTACACAGACAACACTTGCCGCTCTCTCTCATTGTTTCTGGGAATGGCCCCTTCACTTAGAAAATAAAAATTCCATTTACACAAACAAATGTTGACACTTCCTACTTGTGTCCTGGACCCAAGTGGCATATCACTGAAATACAAAGGGGAATACTTAACGAACCAGCAGAAGATGCGAGGCACTCTAAAATTCATTGTCCATTTCCATGTTATTTAGAAAAGTGTGTACCTCACTGTGGCCGTAAGCCATTACAATCCACAGAGCCCTTTTGACTCTTCTGTGCCCTTACCCATGAGTCAGAGTTCATGCTAATTAAAATTTACCACTTGGCAAGTAGAGATTAGAGGTTTAGCAAACTCAGGCTTTCATTGTTCCAGTCATCATGATCACAGGTATTTAAATAGACAACATAAACCAAAACTAATGCAGCTGCATGGCTGTAAGGTCACAGATCTTAGACACGCTAAACTAATTCTACCCATAAAGCATTATTTGTCACCTATATATGGAAAGTTGAAGAATAGAAAGTCTGGATCACATCTAAAATTCAAATGGAAAAGCTGTGATCGAATAAACTTGTGAAATTGTGCTTCAGTTCAGCTCCTTTCAGTGGGATCATCCATCCTGAGAGGACATTAACCTGTTCACTCTTGAGGTAGGACTTACCTGACAAACATTAATTCATATATTTAATCATAAAGTAGACACTGAAAGAATGTCAGATGAATACAGACTAAATTTACTCTCTTCATTTAAGAGGGAGCTACAGTAACAAGTTTAGCTGTACCTGTTCACACTATCAGTGTTTGAAATTAGATGATGTTAATTCCTACAATGAGTGCAGCTTACAAATCCAACAACAAAATACCTTTGGCAATGCACATCTGAAAGCCAGATGCTTCAAGTGTGTCAAGTTCTCCATCTTGGTGATAAAGAAACAATGGAGCTGAGTACCAGACTATGTGCTGTGCAAATGCAAGGTCCCGTCTACCTCACCTGAGAATAAATTAATCAAATTGAAGCCAGTATCAGCTAGAAATTTTCTGCACTACTCTATTTAGAGTATTTCACAAACTAGTCATTAGTAAGTGAGCAAAAAAAAAAGGTTAGAGTATGTATTTGCTTCAGTTTGTGATCACAGTATTTACAGGTCTAATTCTCATGTTATGGTAACATAAATCATTTCAATGATACATTACATTTTTCTGCTGTAGCAAAACCTTTTACAATGTGTTCTGAATTGCTGTGGTAGGGCTCAACCTTTATGTTTTAGACAAGAACACCTGCACACAACTAATCTAGATAATTGCATTTAATTTCAGCAGCTTCATGTAAATCGTTTACTTTTCCTCTGTGAGTTCCCAGTTCTTATCTCGTCATGACCCCATTACATACACCTTCATACACCATAAAAATAAGCAGATAATTTTCTCTCGGGAAATCTCATTAGTTGAAACTAGGTATGTTCTGCCACAGCAGCCCTTTTAACAAAAAAATGAAATGGAGGTCTTTCTCTTTCTTTGGGATATACACTGCACATTGATTAATTAGGTAAGATTTGAAGCATGATAAAAAGTTATCCCAGCAATAATATTCTACAGGAATTCTCTATCTGCATTGCAAACCTTCACTGAAGGTCAATGCCCTGGAGAATGCTTCTTACAGTATTATCTCTAGCTATTAAAATTAATGTAATATCACTTTATCCAAAAAATTGCAGTAAAATATGAAGCACATCCTAAACTCAAGTAGCACTCACTTAAATGTAGGAAGCAATTTTAAATCAATATTTTCAGACTAAAGTCACAAAGCACTACATATAATCAGTTGTACAGAATGTAAATCAAAAGAGTGTTTCCAGAGTAAAATGTTATGCTGAAAGGATAAAAATGTATATAATATTCTACACAGTGTCTGTGGCAGAGGTCCTTGTTTTGTACTAAGTCCTTAGCTGATTCTGAAGTAATGGGATTTTGCCTGTAGTAGAACCAAGTTTAAAAAATCACACAAGGACCTGAAGCCTTCTCCATCACTCACAGGGGAATGATCAGCCCATTTTCTGTTACAAATATTTCTTTCTAGGAGGGCAGGCTGTGTTACTACACTGATGATAGGATTTGTGGGTGCTGCTATAATACAGCTCGCTCTCTCTTTCTGCAAAACAACAGTTTCTCATTACCCTTCAAGTCACAGGCTTTTCACACAGGTATAAGGAGTGCAGGCTCAGAGTCTCCATCCTGCTCACGCATTTGTGCTGCCTCCGACTGCTGGAAGTACCAAATGCCCAAGTATGTGTCAGCTGCACACCACGGTGCTCCCATCAGCGTGCTATGAGCTCTGACTCAGAGCAGGGAGCATCATCTGGATATAAACCAAACCTGCTTCATACACCTGGCCACCATCCTGAGGTCCATCATTGCTTACTGCCCACACTAGCATTGCTCTAAGGGGCAGACTTTTCATGGTTGTACAAACAAGTTATTTTTGTGGTCACAACAATTAATACCTTCGTATGATAACTGTGTACCCAGATAACAACCCCCATCTGATCATCTGCTAATGCTCTTTATAGGTGAAAATCTTATCCTAAATTCCTGTTTATGTGATATGGTTATTTTTTTAATTTATTCATTTACTTTTTCATCCTAACTTTTTGAGACTTTAAGTGTCACTAAATAAGATATCCACTGCTATCACAGGGATGAACATTTCAAGACCTACAGAAAGTAAATCCTCGCATTCTGGTGAATTCAGCCTTGAGATGACAACAAAATATATCCATGAAAGTAATTTAGAAAATACATATATTCCATAACCATAAAGTTAGATAAATCAAACTGAGTAACCATCAGTAATGGAACAGAACGGTGTTGTTTACTCCTGAGATCAGAAGGTAGGGATCTCCTATTTGTAGGAATTACGTTTTGAAAAACTGCCTCAGACTTACTGAAGCACTTGCCTGACTTTTTCAAAATGGCTTGTAGACTGCTCTGAAGAATAAAGTCAAAATTTTGTCACAGTAAATCACTAAAGCTGTCAAAGTTATTAAATGCTGGGCATGAGGAAAGCTGCCCTTTGATTTCAGGTTCTTTTCAAATACTCAAATACTGATGAAGGTTTTTCAGTATAACAAAACAAAATCTGCATTGGGATTTTTTATCCAATACACTTGTCAAGGACTCAGAAAATGTGACTTGTACTTGTTAACATGAATCACAGATAAGAATTAAGGTCAAAATACAGTCAAAACCCTGCATTTGTTTTGCCAACTGTATCAACAGGACCAGCTCAAAGTACCCAAAATACAGTACAATTGAATTTGCTGTTTAAAAGTCAGGCCACATATAAATACCTTATAGACTACATTGTGTACTTTGTTTTTAATGTTAATTAATATTTTTAGATTTTAATGACAAGGGTTAATTGTAAAGACTGTCACACCAAGGTTCTGAGCTGACTCTATAGTAATTTTTACAGATACTTAGGGGTTCCTTGAACTTCAGGTAAGTCCACCTGCCGACTGCACACAGGACCACTTAGAAGTTGAGCCATATATTTAAGAGCATTTTCCAAGAGCTTAAACACATCCAGGCTTGGGGCCATGACCACTTCCCTGCAGAGCTCGTTCGAGTGCTTGACCACATTTTCCTTATATCTGATCTGAACTTGCCCTGATGCTGCTTTAAGACATTTTTATGCTCATGGAGAATTTGCTAATGGGAATCTGTGGCACAATGGGCCCCTTCATGGTTTAAGTGAAAAACTGCCAGCTAACAAAAATAGGGATCCCTTTAGCCAATTTAACACTGTCTGGAAGGCAAAAGTCATGCCAACTGAATTTAGAAATAAATAATGAGTATGTTTTTAACTGTGATGATCACTGACAAAGCCACTAGGAAAAAACTATGCATTCCTCGCCATTTGTAGGAGGACTCATGTGACAGAGTGTGGAAGCTCACAGCATAGACATCCACACTCAGGTTAAGTCCATAGATTTCCCCTACAGACAACTGAAAAAGCACACATTTTTAGGGCGTGATTCATCTCATCTTAGAGTAGACACCTAAACTAGGACAAACTAAAGTAGACTTCTCTGAAAGTTCTTAGGGCAATAGTTTACAGGGTAAATATAGCCATGTAAAAAGAATCCTAATCCTAATATATTTTAAACAAATCAGAAGATGCCTTTGAAAGATAAGCCTTATTTTTAAGCAGAACTTTCAGGTTATGTACAAAGATAACGACATTCTACAATATCACCATCCCTCCTGCCTAAAATCTATTACACCTAAAACTGAAGACAGGACAAAAAAGAAATGATTGTAAGCTTCTCAGTACCTCTACTTTCAGTTTAAGTATGATGAACTGACTTTTTTCTTCTGAATTCTAAAAGAGGTTTATTAACACTTCCTGAAAATACGTGGTTATTCCCATCATTTCATTATATACATTTTACTCTGCAATGTCTTTATAGTCTTTCTTTTACAGGTTTTCTTATGCAGATAGTGAAAATATGAGGAGTTTTCTGAAAAATAATGAGTGAAAATGAAAACAGTCACAAAAAGTGAGTCTCAGAGTGAAACACCTTCAAAATTTCTCTATAATTGCAGCAATGACTCAAAAGAAAGTGAAAATATGAAGAGGCTCTGGAAAACAGCTCTCCCATCATGTACCAGTGTAGTTAGTACACATTAACCGGCTATAGTTATTGGAAAAACAAATAAAATTAATCAAAAAAGATATATTTTAGTAGGATTAAATTAATATCTGTTTGAAATAGTCTTACATCAAAACTGAAAATGCTACGTCTTCTGGTATCTTCAGTCTTTTAATGCTTATTTTGTGTTCAACAAATGTTCACATGAAGCTTTAAAAGAATTTTCTTCAAGATCCATTGTCCAACATATTTTTTCAGAACAGTATTGTTTTGACTATGTTGGTATAGGATCAAAAGAAGTAGAACAGCAGAGGGACTTGAAAATGTTACAAAAGGACATCTGGTTTTCCCCTCCTGCTACCTCCTGTACCAAACTAGGGGAAGGAAATGGCATATCATGGGAAGGAAGCACATTTACAGTGAGAAAGAGCAGGCAGTCTACAGGTTCTTCTTTTATGCAGGTTTACACTGATTTGGAGAAGAGGCATGTGGCCCATTAGAGCTGCAGACATACTGATGCAACTGTAAATTCTCTAGCAGTAAACAGATTTCTACCGACAGAACACAATGAAGTGAATCAGGTCTGTGTATCACTGACCAGCTGAGAATGAAGAGCAAAGGGCTTACCTTAATAGGGCTTCCATCTGGAGTGAGAACCTCTTCTGAAAGCTCCATCATCTTCAGTGCCATCAGGGCAATGGCTTTGGCATGACTAAGGCTTTTCTTATGGAGCCCTGCTGCAACACAGTACGCATCACCTATTGTTTCCACCTGCAGCAATCAGACAAACCGAGTGTCACAGCAGGATAATGAGAGGGGAACCCTGCCATTAGGGTTGTAATCAAATAGTGTTGCTTAAAACATGTGAGCAAAACATCCATAAATAAGCAATTAGACAAAAGAGCATGATTACCTGAGTCTGCAAACAGGTGCAGTCAAAACCCGACAAGCAACAGCATAGTGATTTATCACCATTATAACCAAAGAAGATCATCTAGAATAGTGAATGGCATCAGCTGAGATATGACATTTTCCCACAACAGTAACACAGAAAATTGCATTTTCCTAAATAAGAAATTGCTTGCAGCTTCGTTTTGTACTGTCCTGGCTGAGTTTGCTGTTGGGTAAGAATAGTGCCGCATAATTGTAATTCATAATTAGTATTTGATATGCTAGAAAATTATATCAGGAAGAGAATTAGAAAAAGCAAAACATCACCATAAAAAACAGTGAAGATTATCTAACTTCTCATTAGCAGGTAGCTTTTCCTGGTATAATTTATGAACAAATGCTACTGCTACAGACTTCTAACTGCACCTTTCTCCCTTATTTTCAAATAAGAATTGGTGTCTCTCTCTACTATGCAGTCTATCTTACTCTGCATTCCCTACCTGAAGGCATGAAGTTCAGCAGACTGATCCCTCTGTGCTCTTCAGGCAGGCCTTACTGCTCTCTTACCCCGATTTTCTTTAAAAAGAGCTGGCCCCCAGGAGGAAGTGGGAGCAAAATGAATTGCGGAAGCCCTCTGGCTCTGGATAAAGGCAGCCTGAGAAACACTGCAGCCCTCAAGGTCTGCGGCTTTATTTACAGCATTGCATTTTGCAGTCTGTTTGCTCACACATCTGTAACATTCTTGCACAAAATCCATTAACATGGGCCCAAACAGACCTCAAGGATTAGTTTAGGTTTTGTGACATAACTAATCTGGCTTTCACCCTGCACACAACACTACAGGAATGCCAGAAAATGCTTCAGCAGACTTAGGTGAGAAGAAAGCAAGCATTGAGACAGGAGTCATTCGGAGAATAAATATAGCTGATGCTTCTCTCTGCAGAGAATCTACTAAGTAGTAGACCTGGACCTTCTCAGATTAATTTCCAGTCTTGATAAATTGGAAATAGTATCTCAATACAAATAGTAGCTGGAAAAGTAAGCATTACGTGTAAATGTACTCAGAGCATGAACCCAGAACAGAAGTATGAGCTAATACTTCCCACGACTAAACTTAATCTGCTGCAACCCCACAGTGAAGTTTGCCACCTTAACCTTTCTGCCTGATTGCGCAGGAGGATGTAAATATAGATAAGAAGCTGAGGGTTTCTCATGAGCTGAGACAGCCATTAGAGCTCCTTCAACACCTTTGAAAGCTCCTAATTGTACTTGTATATAGAAAAAAACATGTAGGAGCAATCAATATTGCTGTCTGCCTGCCTGTTTTACCCAAGCCATATCTCAGGATGTCTGTCCACAACAAGCAGAGACTACCAATGCCCTGCAGTTTAGGAGGTTGTTTTTCCAAAGATAAATGGATGGGCAAGTATATTGCAATGGCTAGTGAAAACTGTAGACATTGGGCAAAAAAATAAACAAGCACAGTGAGAAGAAGTATCAGAAGTTAAAAAGACAGTCTGGAAGAAATAGATGGTAAAAAATTCTCTGAATTGGAAGGAAGAATTAGCAGAAATCCATTGTCATTCTTGAAAATCATGAATAAACATCAGTAAGAATAGACTCAAAGGGGTTAATACAGAAAGAGCTGAGTCTATGATGTCAAATACAAAAATTAAATACAAATTCTGCTCCTTGTTGAATGACCTAATTTCAGAATGACTTTTCCACTAAAGTTGGTTGCATAGATCTGGGATCATATACTGTTCCAGCAGTGTTCAGACAAAATTACTTACTTTGTTAGCTTCTTCCCCCTTGGAAATTTCCATAGCTGTAGCTTAACAGCTAAATTCCTCACACTGAATGTACTGTACTACCAGAAAAACGAGTCTGAAGCTGCCTCGTGTTCATTTTTATATAAAAATAAAAATTATAATAATGACATTACTTCTTAAAGTGCTTGTCTCTATGGAGTTCATCTGACAGCAATACTGGAGAACCAGGGGAAGGACTAGGACTGCTTAGACTGACCCAGTAGTTTAAACTGGATGTGATGAGTACTCACAGGGCTATCTAATGATTTACCATTCTGTGACCCTGTTTTCACTTCTAAGATTTTCTCCAGCTAAGCATTTAAGCTGAAATTTTCATTATGAGAATCTCCACCCAACTTTAACCTTGGTTCCATTGTTCTTCAAAATCATATTTGACAAATCTTCCACAAGTTCTAGGAGTTCTTGTAATTCAGATTGTTCATGTTTCATTTGGTCCACTTGTATGGAGTTGTAAAATCATGGAATGGTTTTGGTTTGGACACTTCAAGATTATCTAATTTCAGCTCCCCTGCTGTGGACAGGGACATCTTCCACTAGACCAGGCTGCACAAAGCCCCATCCAACCTGGGCTTGAACATTTCCATGGGTGGAGCATCCACAGCTTCTCTGGGCAACCTGTGCCAGTGTCTCAACACCTTCATTGTGAAGAATTTTTCCTTTTATCCAATACAGTCACTTTTGGTTCATAACCAATGACAGTTGACCCGTAACTATAGGCTTTGGTAAAAAATCTCTCTCCATCTTCCTTATAAGCCCCATTTATACATCAAAGTTCACAACAACATCTTCTCTTTCCTAGGCTGAACAACCCAACTCTCTCAGACTGTCTTCACAGGAGAGGTGCTCCAGCCCTCTGGCCATTTTCATGGCCTCCTCTGGCCTTGCTCCAACAGGTCCATGTCCTTCCTGTGCTGGGACCCCAGAGCTGGATGCAGCACTGCAGGTGGGGTCTCACCAGAGCAGAGCAGAAGGAGAGAATCGCCTGCCTTGACTTGCTGGCTACATTTTCTTTTGATGCATCCTGGAGTATGGTTGGCTATCAGGGCTGCAAGTGCACATTGCAGGCTCATGTCTAATTTTTCATCTACCAATATTCCCAAGTCCTTCTTTGGAGGAATGGCCTCAATCCCCCAGTCTGTATTAATAATGGGGATTGCCCTGACCCAGACACAGAACATTCACTTGGCCTCGCTGAACTTCACAAGTGTATGTGAGGACATTAAAATAGAGACTGCAGTAAGAGTGATACATTGCACTTTAGAATTTCAGGCTGGGCCCCTGAGTGAGTCAGATGCACAGGGAAGAAGGGAATTTCTCTTGTCTCAGCTGAGGAGTAGCAACTGGACTAGAAATACAAAGCACTGCGTATGGCTTGCTCCAAAGTGTCCTCTGAGTAGATCCTGAAAGTGTGCATACCAGAGAGCAACCTACTCCATAAATGTTCAAGTAAATGTCAACAGCATTAAAAGAAAAGGCAGGCACTACTCAAAGTGTCTAAAAATTGCTGCACTCAGATCTATTTGATATTTTTCAAGATGATGATATACAGCAATAAAACTCCAGAAGAAATCTCTGCCATGTGATAAACTAGATTCTGAGTTTTTGACTTTGTAATGTGACTATTAAGATGCACTAGTAGTAGTATATTTGATTTTTATAGCCTTCCTAGATACATATGCAGGGAAAGATATTTTGCTTTCAATCTTGTAAGACTGGAATGCCTTATCCCGCTTCTTTTAAAAAGTTAAGTATGTTCTGTTCTGAATATTAAAGCAGTTTTTGAATATGACCGACAGTTTACCATTGATAAGATTTAGTACATTTTTTTTGTAATTAAATCATAGTTTGTTACTGCTCTTAATAGTTCTAGCTACTCACTGATTGCCTGGCCCTCTGTTACCAACTTTTCATCCCTTTTCACTGATTTACACTTACCATAGCCAGCTTCAGTGGAGTTTTCATTAACTGGGAATTAATACACAGCACCTTAGAAGACAAATTGAACTTGGATTTCAAAATTAGACCAATTTCTAAAAACTGCATGATAGAATTTTTATTCTTAACTAACAAATGAAGAATCCAGGAAATATTGCAGCTACTTACACTGCTATACAAAAGCCTCCTCCAAAGCCTTCTGTAACTCTCAAGTCACTGAAAATGTCCAAATGTTTCCCAGTCAGGCCCTCAACAAATCCCATATTAAAGTTAATAATTATTTGAAGTGGTTGTGTGTACTCTACAGTTCAGGAAAACTTTCTAGACAGTTATCCCAACACTGCTGAATACTGAAGAGTGATAATGCATAACACTTGCAGCAGGAAGTAAATACCTTCTGCTTTTGAGAAGTTATTTTCTATATACCCAGCTTCTGATAGCCCTTGGTAGATACTGTACACCTGCTTTAGATGTGAACAGTAATTTTTACAGAAGGTGAACCCTATAGTAATTGTCGTACAGTCACTTATTCTTAATTCATAATCATTTGAGATGGAATTCTGAGATGGAATTGAACTTGCCCAGAAGTCAGAATGTAATTCTAACGTGTCCAGAGAACAGAGATTAATAACCTGATCCCTGGGCAGCTCCAACAGGTCTCTTCCAACTACTGGTAGCTAAACCTGGTGTTGTCTTACGTCATTAAACTGAGAAACTGGAAGTTTTAGCCAAATTATGTTCCGTGGGTATAAAGTCAGGGTATTGTTTCAGTGACAGTTTTTAAGTGAAAATGTGATGCACTGAAGTAACATCCCTGCTTTGCATCCTTCCTCATGAATTCATGAATATGCACCAGCCTTTACGTTTGTGAACTTCTAGAAGGAACGAAGGAACTGAAGTGTCACGCTTCATTCTACTCAGTGACACCCATGAGGCAGAGATAACATTTTGTAAGTGAAACCGAAAATGGCAGGCTAAAGATTTTTCATCTAAAATATTCAGGAATTCAAATAGTCTAATAAGTCTTACATAGAACCTTTTTCAAAGCACAGCTTGGAAACAAACATTTAAAATATAATTGCAGGGGTCACTCTGTGGCAATTCTAATCTGAAATTCCTACTGCAATCAGAAATATTAAATACATTGAAAGAAATAGCTGGAGGGAGATTGGCTCTAGTTTCAGGCTTGTCTCTCTCAGCAGGTTTCCTGTGAAAGCCTAATATATAATTTGTATTAGAATTATTACAATGGAGTACTCATTACTTTTTTTTTTCATGTAAGAGACATAAATAAGTCTATGTGCAGTTTGTGTGTGTTTTTATTGGGTTAAATTACAGTCATATCAATAAGCCTTCTTTGTTTACAATCAAAATGAAATACATACTAAAAATGGGTCTGAAAATTCAAAAGTTGCTGTCTTTTTTCAGGAAGAAAACCTACCTTTAACAGCATGTCTTTTGTAGATCCTTCACCTTCCTCTGAAGGGTATTGTGTACTATTGTTTCCATTTCCAAAATACTCACAAATATAATAGGTATTTGTTATATCACTCCTAAGGGTTGTAATATTTAGTACCCATTTAACCTAAAATAATTTATGTCACTGTCCCTTACAGCCTGTTCGATGGCATTTGTCTTAAAGTAAATTAGAAATAAGAAGTTAGACTGCCTTCCAGTTCAGGATGAAGAGCTACAGGACACTCCTGTTACACACAGATGAGCAGAACATAGGATTATTTTGGAAAGCAAATATGTAAGAACTGCATGTCAAATGTTTGTTCAAGGCTTCTCTTCCTCAAGAAAAGGTTCGTGTTTGAGGAAAAATACATTAATCTGCTCAGGTTTTTTTTGTGCGTGTTTTCCATTGACATATATGGATAATCTATGTAAGTGTATCATACACATAAAGTTTAGCTAGAATAACCAGACTTAGATATTCTTCAGCCATGTCTTGATTTCTTACCCTTCTTTTTATAGAGTAACAGATGTTTCTTCCAACTGAATTGAGCTTCCCTATGCATCAAATCCCGCTTGTAGTCTCCCCCCTTTCTGTTATTTTAATCACTAGAAATATTTATTTCTGCCTAAGTAAGTATGTGTTCATAATCACTGTAATTTTAGGTTGGCAAGAAAACTTGGAATATTAAACAATTTCTCTATGCTCCACACCCTGTTTACAGACACAGTGTACAAAGTGCATATGCTATATTTAGCTGAAGAGAAGATCATTACTAAATTGTTTCTTATCACATATGAGTAATCTGCCAATAGCCTGAAACTATCCTACTGCTGAGAGATACTCTATAAAACTTTGGTTTATAAAATTGAGATAATAACAAACAGCAGTTGTAATTATATCAGTTTCCTCTTAAAGAGCTTGAGAGTGAAGAAAACAGAAATAATGAGCAGGGAAAGGGGTAATGGTTTAGCTAATTGCAGTTTTAATGCTCTTCTGTTCATCACTTAACTATTCTCTCTGAGAAAACTAACTTTTCTAGTTTGTTTGTGGGTCGTTTTTTTTACCTGCACTGAAGAGCAGTATTTTCCATCTCAACTTGCCTCTCCTTTTGCCTGTTGCCTATGCATGTTTACGCCCTCCCACCCAAATACAGACACAGCGTTCTCAGTGCATAAAATGTGTACTGAGTAGTTCACACTTTTCAAAATACAGTATGCAAAAAAAAATCTGTAATTTTTAAATATATCTGTCTTTTATAACAAAATCTGTGGGATGTTTTTCCTGATAATAACATTATTGGCACCTGCATCGTGTTACAGCTGATGCCAAACTGGGGGGACAGGTCAATTTTCAATTTGCTCTAGGGCAGGGCTGCCATCCTGAGTGACGTGTACAGGCAGGATGAATTGGAAGCTTATGGAATTCAGGAAGGACATGTGCAAAGTCCTGTTCCAGGGAAAGAACTTCTCTGGAACTGATAAAGCCAAGCTTCTGAAGAGCAGCTCTTTGAGAGAGACCCTGGGGGTCTGGCTGGGCAGTAAATGGCACATGGGCTAGCAATGAGTGCTGGGAACAAAGACAGCCAATGGTAGCCTGGATGTATGAACAGAGACCAGGGGAAGTGCCAATCCCCCCCGACTTAGCACTCGTTAGACTCAGGTACCACATCCACTCTGGGGCTCCTCAGTGCAAGACAGAGATTGATAAACTGGACCCAACTCAGTAGGGGCCAGCAAAATGGTGGGGGCTGCAGAATCCGGGAAAAGGGGCTGGGAGACCTGAGCTTGTCCAGATTGGCGCAGAGATCGTTTCATGGCATTTGAGGGAGTAGACATGGATTCTCCACAGCAGTGGGGGGTGAGAGAGGAAGAGACAAAAATAACATCAGCATCCTTATGGATTAGGAAACACAGAAACCTGTGAAACTTACTGACAACAAGGTCTTACTCAGATAAAAATAAGCTTTTTAAAGCAACCAAACATCTGCAGACAGCAAAGATTTTCATAGATGCTTCAGCAAATATGAGGATAAAGAACATAATATTTGTATTTTAGGGCGTAAATCTCAAAATGAAAATGCTAGAAAGAAGTTTGCTGTGCATATCTGACATTTCATAAGTAGCTCAGGAGGCATCTTGTACTTCTTCAAGCAGCCACATTCAGTACTATCAAGCACGGCCCATCAAAATGCACTGGTTTGGCAAATTCTACTGTAATCCAAGCTTAAACCTTGTGGTATGCCCTGTTCCCAAGTACAGCTATTAGTTATGTTACTAATTGTTTCAATGGGAATGAGCAATGATGAGGTGTTTTGACAACAATCATCACATCCATTTTTATAATTTCTAGAAAGTCAAGCTTTGAATTAATCAGTTAAGTATTGTAAGGGACGCTATTGAGAGACAACAGAATATCTGTACTCAGTGGTGATGGGAGTTACTCCAGTGGCACTACAGCAAAAAGCATAGAAAGTAGGCAAGAAATAACTTGGTTTGATGCTGATTGTATGAGAGAAATTTAAATGCAGTGAAAATTCCTTCCGCTCAGTTAAAATACACTCTGTGCATTAACTATAACATGGCATCAAACCTTAACATGATTAAATAACTATAAAGCACATGAAAAGTAGATTACAATAGCACGGAAGAAGCAATATTTCAGCCATACAGACTGAAAGTTGCTAAGATGTAGCAGCTGTAATCTACACAGGTGAGATTCAGCTCACCAAACCAGAAATAAGTCTAATATAGCACTTTAAATATGAGTTATTCACTCTCAATTCTCTTCATAATCAGTGAACTGAATGGGAACTCCTGCAGTCATCTGACCTGTGCTAAGAATCTTCCTCAGAAAAAAAATGAATCTCACACTTAAAAAAATTCATACCCTATAAAGTCAAACTTTCCTCTGTTGACTGTGAGGATAAGTCTAAATTACTAACTCTATGCTTCAATTAGCATCGTTTCACCTCTACCTGAGAACTGTAGAAAAGAAAGAATTAACAAGACAATGTGAAGAGGCAGAAGGGCAGATTGAACTTGGAATATCACAGAGGCAGGTCAGTTTTAGAAGAAGGACATGGAAAGTTCTGGGAAATCAAACTGTCCTTTAGGGAAGCTGATCTCTACATTGTCTAATGAACCACCATAAAACCTTTCTACACTTCACAAATAAGTTTGCTTTCCAGTCTTCGAGATTAATCCAGAACAGCATTTATTGGAGGTATGAACCTTAAGTGATTCTTATGATGACCTTAACAACAAAATCAATGCTTTCTAGCATATTAATTTTGATTTGAAGACCTAGATTTAGTTTCTTAAGGAGCAAAGTCAGAGTAAGTTCTATATGTACTCCTCAGCCTAGACTTCCTGGAGCATATCTTATCTTCCTGCACATCCAGGCTGCATTTCCATGATAGCATATAAATATAAAAGGAGATCATTTTGTAAGTTTCATCCCAGCATGAAGCCAAAATGCAGGATGTGAATGGACACGGCACTGGAAATTATCAGGAACTACAGTAAAGACCTATGACTCCACAAAATGTTCATTATCCTGTTTATCCATATTTCATTCCATCTGCAAGACTGAACTATACAGCACCTTGAAACTATGTATTTCTTTGATGAAAGCTGAAACGCCTTCCTTCTAAAGGAATACAGTGAAATTCAGCCTTAAGATCAAATTCTTCCAAGTATAACTGTAAAGGAAACCTTTGAAGTTATTAGTATCTCCCAAAGGGCTTTTCTTTCATCTGTTTTCTGCCCTAAGTTGTACAGCAGGAGAATAAGGAAAAGGCTGTGGTATATGGCAAAGTAGTACTTCAGACTTTTCATTTGGGCTTCATTATTCCTGTCCATGACTTCTAGTTCAGCAGCAAACAGGACGCTTTTTAAACTTGTATGGGACAAAGACTGAAGAAAATGGAGATTCTCTCCATTTTAGTTTTAAGTCAGCAATCTCAGCACTCATCACAGGAACAATTTATTTGATACACTACCTCAAGATGTCATTGACATCTCCCGTATTTCCTCCTACCGAAACCTCTTATTCCTTCTCCCTATATCTCTGCAGATCAGTAATAACCTTACAACATTCTCATTCATGATGGAACTCACATTATCAAGCATCAGTCACACGAAAATGAAGCTTCAATTCAATCTACTCATCCATACTCTTTCTATAGTAACTGAAGAGAAAAATGAATTTCCAAGGCATGACGCATTCCATCCTGATTTCTGTAAACCTCTTTTTTTCCCATTTAGTACAGCAGGATGCAAATGTGTGTATCTTTGCTTAACTGCCTGCTTCCATGCCCAGATTGTCATTTGATATGCAAGACCCCTTCCATGCTGTCATCAGCATGCTTTTCTGGGCATTGGCTGAAAAACAGATTTATGTGGGCCACACGCTTAGTTTGTGAAACTCTCAGAAGACTCTAGGGGAGCTCTGTGCCTTTGAAAGTGCACCATAGTGGGCATGTTCCTGCTCCCATAAAGTACCCCAAGCCAGGGAAAGGACTGCATGAGTGTGCTGACTGCCAGTGCTACGATACAATTTGTCAGCACAACAGCAAGATCCTGTTTAGCTCAAAAAGTCCTGGAGCTTGGCATGCATATTTTGGCATGCAGGTCAGGGGATGTTATTAATCACGAAGCAGAGGGAGAGCAGATGTGAAGTATTTTGGGCAGCTTATGGTACGAAGACTTGAACAAGTCATTTAATCTAAAATACAGATTCTAAGGAAAGAAAAAACAAATAAACATGCCGGAGAGAAACCAGATAAGGTTATTTCCCTGAGAGATTAAGTGTGTGTGCTCTTTCTCTGGATGTGGTGCAAGTGCAGCTCAGAAAAGCCTCCTCTGGGCTTGGCCTAGGGATTCTTGATCCTGAGGTAGCTCTAGATCCACATATCTGTCTACATAGCAAAGAGTGAATACTGTCTTTTTTCAAATTAATAAAACCTGTTTGGTTTTTTGCTGTTGTGTGAATACAAATGAAGGCCTAATTCTGTTTACATTTTGAAGTTTTCTCTATGTTTTTTCTGCTGCAAAGATTTGTCAGAAAAGCTTTGAAACAGTTGAATTTTGCAACACTGTGAAGCTTAACAATATTAGTCATCAGCAAAGCACTATTTATAGATTTCCAAATCTCTGGTATATAATAAAAAACTTTCTGCTTTGGAAAGGATTTTAAAGTTTTCAAGATAGGATTTGAGAACGCACTTGATCTCAAAGAATGTCTTTCAGTTCCTACTTAGTGTTTCACTCTCTTAGATTCTGTCTCTGATGTTTTCAAAATCATCTCCTAGGCAGTGAAATCTTGTGCCCAAGTTTCAAGGTAACTTTGCAACACTCTTATGACATGACATTCTGGTTTTGGAAATACTCCCCCCATGTGAGAAGGGATGGATTACAGGTGTCCACCTATGAAGTTCAGAACTCTGTTCTTCTTGTAAAGCTCAAATTTTTAAAAGAAGTGACTTCCTATAAAACCAAGTTCCTTTCCCAGGAGCCTAATTAAGAAGCAATTCCTCTTACCAGGCCTGAGGGCATCTTATTTTTAGTGAGTTTAATGATGTTACATCCACGCAAGTTCAGGAGCATTTTGCAGGAAGAGCTGTGTTTGAACTCTTTCTATAGCACCTACTTAGCAGTCTTAAGCACAGATCTTTCAGTATGCAATATGTGGAGGAACTCTTTCATCTACACTGTAACTCAGAGTGCTACTTCCTTTACAGAAGAAAAAAGACAAACAGTACTTGCCGTGTAGAATTACTACCCAGTATTTTAGAAGAGGGGGGTTTTTTCAGTAGTTAAAAGAGAGTCATGTCAGAAGACTTGCAGTCTACATGACATCAACATCAGGTTTGCACAAAACAGCCACGGAATACAAAAGTCGTAGTGCATAAACCATTTCTCTCTTCTGTAGGCAAATATGAAATTGCAAAAATCAGACCAATTATCTCTGATTAATAGGAAATGTACTGGCTGGCATTCTGCCTTACTGCAATGTCAAAGTACAGAACTGTGTAACAAAATAACAAAATATTAAAATAATCATGTATGACCGAAAACACACATTTCAGTTTAATGTGACCACCCTTCTCCAGATATAAGAGTGGTTTTTATTTGCTATAGGTTTCCCCAGTATTTAAACTCCTAGTGAACCACAACATCTTCATCAAGTTTGCACAAGCTTTAATTTACGTGTCCTGAAATTCATATGTTACCTAGTTTCTGTTAGCTTACTTATGTATCCTCCACGTTCACTTAAATAATTTAATAAATTAAGGTACAGTTATGAATGCTATTTGCATGAATGAAAATGTTGCATCTTGGTTTATGAAAGTCCAGCCATATGTTGTCACAGCTGTGCTATGCATCCTCTAGATCTAGCACAACACCAGACTGCTTAAAAATGAAAAGAGCCAAAGCAGAGGGAAAGTGAAATTAGTTTTCTCCAGTCCCTCAGAGGTCCTAAATTTAGAAGGTGGGAAAACCTGACAGAATAAAACAAAGGACATAGCATCAGGGAGACCTGTGTGCGGCAAGAGGGAATGCCCTTAGCCATGGTTCCTGCCTAGCCACAGTATGAGGGCTTGCTCCTCAATGTGGAGCAGGGGGAACACCCTTCTTGGCCCTACTGAAATTAAAGGTCAGCTTATAGCCAGGTTTCACATACAAACTGAGGACTTGGAATGTGCTTCCAGGACCTGTAAGTTGGACATAGACTCTAAAGCTCCCATGCAGCTTGAGAGAAATGGACCAGGGCAGTTACAAACAAATGTGTGCTTTCCAGATGAGAGAAAAGTGAAAGGAGAGAGACTGAAAAAAAAAGAAAAATAGAAGGAATTATATACAAGTATGGTATTCCTGAAGAAGTAGAGAAGTAGTTATATACAGAAACAGAAGTCCTAGGCTCTTCAGAGGATTCTTGGGTGATGTATTCCAGGAGAACACGCACAGATGTTTTAGTGCTTTGTGCAGGGCTGTATGTTTATAAAGCAAAGAATAACTCTTCTGGAGCCCGAGTGTCTGTTTGCTTCATTTGCAGATCTCCCTAAAGACAGAAAGTGTAAATTGTCCACAAGGCTGGAGAAAAATGCATGCTTAAAGTAATGGGAAGTCTTAGAATATTCCGAGTTCTTGGGTGGTGTGTTGCATTAGATCTGCAGGGAAAATCCATGGAACCTTTTGTGTTTCTTTTTTTTTTTTTGCATTTGTTTTTTTCCCCCCTTTAACTTAACCCAAGAACACCTCTGAGTTCCCCAGAGAAAACTGCCCTAGCTTTGCTCTAGCTTCATATTGGAGTGAGATGCCAGCGTGCCGTGAAGTCCACATATGGGCAAAGAGTCCAAGGAGGAGACAGTGTCATTGCCTGCTCAAAGACAGAAGAAAGAAGGTTCAGGAACCCTCTGCAGGGGGACCCAAACAGAGCCGTGTGCTGAAGGCAGGTCTAACAGGCTGGGTGGCACCACAGAGAGAGCGAGCTTCTGGGCAATGGAAATTTTTTTCTATTACCCGTTTTCATCTGTTAAACCTTCAAAACCCACTGACTTTAAACTATCAGGAAGAAGCAACACCTAGTGCACTGATAATCCTCAGAACTGCACCATTCCATTTTTTAAAAAAAGGTATCTTGCAATATTTTATGTGTATAGTATTGCTCATGTAAGAGTATCACTATCATTTTACATATCTTAATTGCATTTCCTGCATTTTGCAAATGCCTAAGCTGAAGTTTAGAATTTCAAAAGTTCTCAAAATGGCCATGTATTTGTAGTCAACTTAAAAGGTTAAAACTGGATGGAAAGATGGCAAAAATAGCGACCGTAGATTTTACATGAAAACTTGGGGACTGTGTTTCTTAACTTATGAAACATAAAGCCTGGAAAACTTCAGAATAATCTGAAGCTTATGGCCCTGCTTATTGAATTATTCTTTAGTCATTAGAACACTGATAGTAAGGTTGACGACATGTATTTGAATATAAGATGTATTAGTTCTCAAGAGGGAATAGTCATGGCACTGAGAATGTACTGGTATTTTCTGTAAAACGAATACAGATTTCTACAACTTAAACTAGCAGTACAAAAATGTAAAGCGATATTCTTAGAAAATGGGAGTTTAAAATTAGGTTTCCAAAAGCATTATATCACAACCTAAATATAAACAAAACTGGTGAGTATCAGTCTTGAATAATTGCAGGACAGTCCAGATTTGCTGTAATTTTTTAGTCTCAGGTCTTTACAATGAGCAAACACTAAGGCTGTAGACTGTGTTAGGCATATAAAATCAGAAAACAAAGATCTAAGTGTATCATGTTGCCAGGAATAAAAGCCCAAGGAAGCTGTGTGTGGTACCACTCAGAGAGAGTGCTAGTTTAGCTAAATAATGAAACCAGAAAGCAGAAATTCATATAACAAAGTTGTAGATTCTGACTGTAAAATTAATGTATGTAATTATATTGTCTTACATAAATACTCAATAAACTTACAATTAAAATCTTTACAACAAAGATATATAGCAAAGAAATTCTGGCAGCTGACCACAGTTCATTTTCAAAAAACATTTAGGACTCTGCTTAGACATGGAAAGTGGGACTTAGCACTTCACAGAAAGTGAAGTATAGTGTCAGGGAAAATCTGCAATGTCTTCAAGGACAAATGCTGCCCTGTTTAGAGAAAGGACAAAGAAACTAACACCTACAGGATCAGGCCTGATTCTGCTCTGTTTGGCTTGACATTACCCAGCCAACATATATAGCCACACAGTCAGTGTACACGCAGCCAAAAAAACATGCACAGTAAATTCTGCCTTCACACAGTAGTTAAAGGGTGCAAGAGGGAAATGTTTCAGAAAGGAAACTGAGGGGAAAGGAGCTGAGAAAGCAGGCCTACAAAGGCAGAAGGGCTCAACAGAAAACAAATATTTTAAATGAGCTAATGTCAAATACATATTACATGAAGGAGAAACAGAAGCTGTGGGAATCTTAAGCAGGGAAGATTTCAGACTGCAGGGCTGAGTTTTAAATGCCAGCAGACATGGCTGCAGCATATCTAAATAGCTTATTTGATAAAGAGATGGCTTAACTGAAGCATCATTTCCCAGTACTTGGCTGATAAAAAACAGGAACTCAGATGCAGAGAAAAACAGGTCAAAACAGTTGGGCCAACAAGTACATATTTTACCCAAGGCCACAGCTTTCAAAATTTACTGAGATATCTCTCTCCCATGTCTTCTGCTCCTGGAGTTCATGCTTCTACTTGCATGTCCACAAACACCAGCTTGCCAAGCATCTGCAGCTACACTGCTCTGACTGCACTCCCTGCTTGAAGCATCTTTTTCTCCCACTCCTCAACTCCAAGCCAAATATAATTAGCTCTGAGAGTCAGAAGCATCAGTTTCCAAATGCAGCACCAGGTCTCAGTTCTTTCACCTCCTTGCCCTTCAGTGATTATCACGAACATGTCCCTCCTAATCTTCTCACCAAGGCTATATGTCAGCAGATTCTTTCCCAGGTTTCACTCTCTAAAACACAGATTCTTCTAGATTGCTAAAACTGTCGCCCAGGCTCATAACACCGTGCATCTCAATTACGGCAATGTTCTCCCTCAGCCTGGACAAATGTAATCTGTCATCGTTGGTATCCATTCAAAATGCTGCCGTGAAATTCATTTCCTGAACCCATCACCTGTCTGTGTCATTCCTACCTGTGCCTCCATCCACTGGATAAGCTTTCCCTACCTCATCAGTTGTAGCTCTGATTTCCAAGAAATTGCAAAGTCTAACTCATCGCCCTTCAGCCCTCTCCAAGCACTTTTAGTCTCTATCCAACAGCTCATCATGCTTACCCTCTATGTCTGACTAGTTAAATGTGAGGATCTTTGTTCTTTCTGTGCCATATTTCTCCAAAAACATCCCTGGATGAACAGCATGAGACAAATGAAAATATTATGTTCATCGTCCGAGTCCAAGATTAGAAGCACTGAGGTTCTGAATACAAAATTCTGTAACAGTAAAGCTGGGTAAATAATTTACAGCATCGAATTTATTTATTGAATTTTTCTTAATTTTCTCCTTACAAAATGGTGAATTTGGTATTCAGATGTACCCACCACATAATCTTTGCAAATTATTCCTGCCATGCTGCTTAAAACCAAGCAAATTTAAAAACGGATGTATTTAGGTCACATGATAAATTTCTGTAGCCTAGTTACACGAGTATATCTTTGAGGCGGGCTGGGTACAAATAGTGGTGATTAAGTATCTAAAATTCACTACCTGACAATAACTTCTAAAATCGTAATTGTTGTGGTGGTGATCATTCCTAGCAATAAACTTTGCTTCTGGAATACCACCTGAAACAAATGAAAAAAGATATAAACACACAAGCTATTTTCATTTTAAAATGCAAATGTTTTCTTTCAAAAGGATTGCTATTTTATTTTAACTGTGATTCTCTAATGAAACAAAAAAGGGTTCATTGCCTGAGATTTTTCTTTCTGTAGTGCTAAACTGAGTCATTTTCACTTAACCCCTCAGAAATTTTTTTAGATTTCTGGTTAAAAAATAAAATTAAAAAACTTTTGGATGGGAGGGGAAAAAGTACATACAGCTCCAGAACAGCCACAGAGCACACTGCCTTGCTCATTAGCAGTGGTGGGAATCAGTGGACACATAGGGAGGGTCCAAGGATGGGGGCAGTAGGGATATAAAGAAAATCCAGGATGAAAGGATCTGAGAAGGAACTGCCTATATTATGGCAGCAACAGAGGAGAAGAGGTGTTAGAGCTGTAAGCCATTCTTCCACAGAAAAACAGGTTTTATTCATACCTTTGCTCACAGAATTACATGGGAGTCTTGACATGGAAGTGCTTATTCCCCTTTATGAATGCATAAATCTCATCTTGCCTATCTCAACAGCTACAACCTTGTTTCACTGGTCAGGACAGTCTTTGCATAAAATAACATCTTTCTAGCCACAGTAGCACAAAGCTAGGTGAAAGGCAGAATGCCATAGTCTAAATGATATAATATTCATGACCTATGCATAAATATTCCTTCTTAGTGTTTTCACAGGACTCAACCAACCTTCTTTACAGTCAGATCATAGAGTTTTGCATACTTTATACCCCGTTCCCATGCAACCATAATTTCTAACAAATGTTCTGAATGCTTCAAAACAGCTGAAATTAATCACCTGGGAATACAGTGAGTACACCCACGTGAACACACAGCATGTGAAGCAGGGTCACTAGGCATCACTTCTGATTCTGGGTCAGAAGTTCCTCAAGTCCTGTTCTCAGAGTTGGGTCATAATCCAGTGCAGCAACATCAGACTAACACAAACTGAGATCACACTCACCATCTTTTTTGACTGCATCACCATAAGTTTTCAAATGAGGGCTGGTACCTTCCATTGCATTCATGTCCCAACACAGCCTTTGGCTTCTGAGCATTAATAAAACAAACCCCTAACTCAGGGACCCAAAACTTCATTACAGTGTGCTTGTTTACTTTAGTAAAGTGCCCTACCAACCTTTAGCTATACCATTTTCATTCTATCTGTGGTATGTGCTGTAATTTTTCAGCCACGATTATTATTATTTAGGTGAGTAATAATTATTTTTCAATTCCTTTTAAAGTGCATTAAAGGCTAAAAATGAAAGGGGCAGCACACTTGTGACACCTTTTTCTCTACAGCCTATCAACAAATACTATATGAAACAGTTTGAAAATGGTTAGTTTGCAAACCTCAGACATATAATAAAGTCAATATATAATTTTACAACACATTTCTTTTCTCTTGTGCATTAACATATAAAAAGAAACTTGCTCTATTTCTTCTATCACAGAATTAAAGGTATTCCATATACAACACAGTCTGTAGGTTTCACAGGATAATTACACAGCTAATATCTTCAGTGCATTTATTAAATTCAACCTCCCCTCTTTTTTCTCTCAAATTCATACTGGACACCAAATCCATTAAGAGAAGTGAAGATGATTTCTGTAACAGGACCAACATGTGTGACATCTCCTTTGGAGCATGGCACACCAGTGCCTTATCCCATTCATTACATTTACTATGCATAGACATCTGCTGTCCTCTTCCTGTGGAAGTTTTTAGTGGAAGTTTCTTACAATAACTTATTTTAGCGAACGCTCTGCTCCTTATGGAAAATTTTAGTTCTTTCAAGGGAAAAATAAATGCCTAAACCCTAAATCATTTAAGTTGCAAGAGAGTGCCCCTTAGGAGCTGTAGCTTAGGTTAGGATTCATCACTGTGCACTTCTTCATCCTCAGGATGATGTGGCTGATGTGTCATCTAAAGGAAACCAGGCTATAATACAGGAGATGTACATTTCTATAAGGAAACGGGAATATGAGGCCTGTATTCCCATGGGAGTACCATGATGACAGTTTTATATTAAAGCATTTGAGTTTCAGTGGTCATATTTCAGATTTGCGTTTCTTGCACATAGAACAAAAATATTGCCTTCATATTTTTATAGGGAAAGTTTACAATTTAGGAAGAAAGCTACTGGGATTCTTTCTGCCTTCGTTTCAACTAGCTTTTGCTAGGTTAGGACTTGGGCTATTACCTTGTAGATGTCAAGGAATCCACACTGGTGGTCGAAGCGTGTGTAGAGCTCATTGAGCATGCTGATGACCTGCATGGGTGTGCACTGAGCACAGATGGCAGTGAAGCCAACGATGTCTGAGAAGAGCATGGTGACATCATCAAACTTCCTGGCCTGAACCTGCTGCCCCTGCCACAACTGCTGAGCCACCTCTTCGGGGAAAATAGAAATAAGGAGATCTACTGTCTTCTTTTTCTCCTCTTCCAGGGCTTGGTGTGTACATTCTAGCGTTGCCTTCAGCTTATCCATTCGTTTTTTCAAACCATCCTGTGCCTTTGCTTGCTCCCCAACCAATATGACATCACGAGTAGCATCATGGATAGGTATGTCCGAAAGATGGAGGCCTCGGCCCATTAGCTCATCCAGCTTGTCCACGCAGGGGGAACCCAGAAACAATATCGAGTTTGATTCTGGCACATGAATCATTTGTCCTTTAATTTCCATCACCTGCAAAATAAAAAACCAGAGTTTAGAAAAGGGGAAAAATCGGCTGATAGATGTGGATCCTCATTCTACTTTCTCTGTCTTTCCTTTTCAGCTAAAACGATGAACTGTAGCCTTTTATACAGAAGCCTCCTGCACTCACCTATTCAAGTAATGAGACTCACACAGCCTGCTCACCGAATTGAGTCAGAAAATACCCTAAATTGACACAAAGTATTCCCAAATCAGATGCTGGATTTTATTTGTACCCAATTAAATAAGAAAGCAATAATATGTATTCTCAGAGTGCCATCTAAATAATTCTCCTGGAATGTATGTGGCCTTACAAGCAAATTCCAGAGTTGTTGTTTCTCTGTTACTTAGCTACAAATTACAAAAAGCAAAAAAAGTAATGAGAAATTGCAACTGTCTGAAAGCAGGTTAGTGAAATGAAGTACCTTCTGTTCTTTTTCAGCAAAATAGCTAATACAAGTCAATTGTGGCCATTTTATAGAGGAATCAAATAAAAAGAGATGTGAAAAACAACTCTATAAAATACCAAATGGCATGAAAATATCATACTAGTCCTCCTGTTTTCTATTTTCCTTCTCATACATGCAGCAGAGTTGAAGGCTGACATTGTTAGAATCTGCAGATTTCTTGGTGATAGAGATTAATCCAATTTGTATTTGTGGAACAGTAGAAGGAACAGTAAGGAAGGAGCATCAGGTGGTTCATCACACTGGTTTATAGCTTTTGCATTTGCCTGTTAAATGGCTAGATGTTTTGAGTGCTGTCCAAGGGTGAATATCACTGAGGCCATGGATTGTTACCTCTTGCTCCATGATGGCAGTCAAGCATAAAACCATGAGACTGAAATGGACATTGAAAACTAAATTACATCAGACAAACTGTATGTCTTTGTAAATACAGCTTGCCATAGCCTCTGTCATGAAGAACAACCCCATTAATGTTTCCATTCCAGGACTGCACAAAGACCATGGAAGTACTGTGCTAGGTGATCTAAAATACCCACAGTCCTTAACCTGAGGATCTCGTAGTCAAAACAGGCACAACACATAAACCTTGTGCATCTAAGCACAGTGTTAGGCACCATAATGCCCTATATATGTGTTTTTCTGTTCTACACAATCTCTCGAAATAAAAGGGTCTCCTCCAGTCACCATTTCTTTCATCATGTTGGCATTTGCTCGCTATCACATGATTCACTTATCATTTAATCCTCCTTCCATCCCTAATCCTACCAAGCAAAATAGAAAAACTTCCATCAGGGAATCCAGGGGTGTCTGTAATAATGATGTGATTTAAGTGTCCAGTGGCCTGAAAGCTCCTGCTGAGGTGACAGCTAATCGTACATGGTACTTCCATGTTTGGAGGAGATTTTAGGAAGCTCCTCTTTCTGTTAGGTTTTTTTTACATCAGGAGATATATTGTCATTGCAGACTCTATGGCAATATGGGAATTGAGCCTATCTTGTCCCCACTGCCCTGTGCCTTCTCTGCTAGCAGCCTAACAGATGCAGCTTCTGATGTCAGCCAGGGAACTCAGCAAGTGAAAGTAAATGCAAGTAATTAAAATTGTCAAATTTTCTAATTTATGTTCCTGCACACCTACTAATATTTACATTTCTAAGGCTTGCTTCCTCAACTTCACTCTGGGACATTCATCTCTGTGAGAAAGCTAGTCAGCTACCTACATGAGCTGATTTAATGCTCCATGGCTAAGTGTTCTTTTTCTACTTCTGAAACATGGCTCCCTGGGAAATAGGATACTTTCTTCATGCATGCAGCCTCATGCTTTTGAAAGGGCACATGCAAAATTGCTTTAACTCCAAAGTACAAGTTGCCAAATATGAAATACATGGTACAGCATTTCTAAATTCTCTTCCTATTCTGTTCCCCTTTGGCAGAGCGTTTTCTGTCTGTAGAATTTCACTCCTATGCAAAATAAAAGTATCTCATATTATCACCTGCCTCTTCCATCTCCAGGTGAAAACTGGGTGTTTTCATGGCAGGTGGAGAGAGTGTGACCACAGACCCTGGCTGAGCCAGCCCGGCCTGGGGGTGAGCTGCTTGTCAGCAAGGTAAGGCACCTGGCTTGGAGTCATGTTTCTCCTGTTAACCTGCTGTGAGACTAGAACAAAATTAATGCATCCCCCTGTGCTCCCACTTCGCCTCTGTCAATTTGAGGTGTTAAACTCTTTGATGTGATCTCTGTCTGTGTTAATATATTGTGCCAACCTTCCCCGGGTGGACTTTTCTCGGGAAACACTAACTGAGTAAATAATGTACTAAAAAGGTACTCTGGAGTCCTCTGCTCTGCTTCTGGGTAACCCCAGGCAAATGATCAACCCTGATTTCTTACTTGGCCTTTCAGCACAGCAAGAACAATGCTATTGACCACCCTGTAACACACTTTGAGACTTATGTGTGAAAAGCAATAGAAGACAGACAATCCTGTAAAATGCCTAACTAATAATAACCAAGTGAGCTGACCCCCTGCTTCAACAAGGTTGGGCATTTTTAGAAACTTTTGCAGAGATATTCTCCCTACACAACTGATTAGCTTCCTAAAACTGTCAAAGGTTCAGTGCTATTTCAGCTTTATCCCCTGAATATTATTATCACTTGTTCTGCTTAACAGGAATTGTTGATGTTTCCTATCACTTCTTTCATGTAACATTAGTGATTCTGTCATCCTGCTCTCTCTTGATGACTGATGGATGTTTTAGAAAATGACCTGCCAGTCTCTTCAAACTGCCAAATCAGGGAACAGGACAGCAGACACGAAGCTGCCCCAGCTTTCCTGGGGAGAAACACTCAAATCTTGTAAAGAACAACAGTAGAGAAGAGCTAAGACTGCACTATTCTTCTCAGTTTTTGCAAAGACCTTTCCATTCCAAAGAAGTTTCAGAGATGATTCAGACTCCTTCTAGCAGACTTCAGTCTTCAGCATGACCTCCATCTCCTTCTTCAGCATGACCTCCATCTCTTTTCTTTGATTTCTCTTGCTTCTTATAGTCTTCTTTGTATCTTAAAGTATAGCTGATGATATAGGATATCAGGTTTACCTGAAGCTTGCCATAAGTCACACTTCTGGGCACCTCCCCAAAGCTGGACAGCTTTACACCCAGACCATAAGCCTACAGGCAATCAGGATGGCATCATCCATCTTTCTTGTAAGCAGGGAAAGATTGAAACATTTCTGTCATCAGTTGTATTTCATTACTGCTACATTTCATTGCCTTCCTATCTCTTTAATTATATTCTCACTGAATAAAATGAGAATAATTCCACCATTTTCAGAGGACATTCTCCTGATTTACAGTGGTATAAGAGAACATTTTGAAATGAGCAATTACATATCATATTTTACAGGATTATGTTGCTGTGAAATGACAGTGCAGACTAAGTAGCTCTGGGATGAAAAACAAAAAACCTATTGCAGAATTTTACTTCCACCACAAACCCACCGCAGTCAAAGGGAGCAAACAGTTCCTGATTCTAAGGAACTCTTTCAGCCTCTCTCCCCAAAGGGGTACCTTGAAAATACTGACAGATTTTAAAGCTGCTGTTCGAGAACATGAAGAATCTCCTACCGAGCAGTGCACCACCAGTTACATCATTAGGTACACAATATCCAACCCTCTGCACACCCTCTGAACATTCTGGATGCAAGCCACCCTAGGATCAAAGAGCTTATGAATCAAATGCCAAATCCACTGCCTAATCTT
Organism: Falcunculus frontatus; assembly: GCA_013398115.1. Lineage (NCBI taxonomy): Eukaryota > Metazoa > Chordata > Aves > Passeriformes > Falcunculus > Falcunculus frontatus. The sequence continues at coordinate 516,007 of VZRV01005425.1, forward strand.
TAAGGAAAAGCACAGGGAAAAGCTTCACTGGTTGCACTGAGGGAGGATACTACTCTGCACAAAGATGTGTGTTTTGGAATAGTGACTGAGAGAAGGTGTACACATCTCCTCAAAAAGATGAAGGAAATATGAGACGGTATCTTTGAAAAACAACTGTGGGGTTAAAAAATTATTTTCTTTCTCATTAGGACTGACCTCTTCTGCTGCCTCTGCAATCCATAAATTTTAATGGAGCTGCTCCTTTGATTTTGATTAGTGCATAATCCCTCCCAAACTGTGATTATAGTCTTCTTTTTTTTAGTTTTATTTATTGAGAGTAGGTTAGAAAGTTACAGTGCTAGGCCACACTTTCACACACAGTTACACATGCATGCTTGATTTCATACAATGAACAAATTCAGTAAGAGTAAAGAAAGCGGCTTCCTTAACAGGCTCATAGTTATTTAGAGGATGGAAAGACTGGGGCAAAATCCGCTTATGATAAATCAACCTGGACACCATCACCATCATCACTTCAAGGCACAAAGAGTATAGAGTGACTTTCAGAAAGGAGGTCCAGCTGCTAGCCTAAATTTTAAAACAACTGGACTTCTCTGGATGTCGTATAGGATACATGGCAGTGTCTCAGGAACATTTACAGCAAGGTATTTCATAATATTTGAGCAGTTAGGGGCTTAGGGGATTTTGTGAACACTGGACAAGGAAACAGTACACTTGCAGAAAGAAATGTAATGACTCTGCTTGTTATGTTTCCATGACAAGTCTAGAAAGTCTGAAAGTATGATGGACAACACTGGAATTAAAAAAAGAAATATCAAATTGGAAAAATGGGCTAAAGCCAGAATTCAAAACAAGGGCAATAACTATGCTTAGGCAGAAATAATCAAATGCAAAAAGTACAAGCAGGATAACTGTTCCTAAGAGGATGGCCCTGAGTGCGCAGAGTGGAACAAATGAATGTAAGCCAATATGTCATGCTGTCATTAAGAAAGAGAACACAATATAGGACTATGTAAACAAAAATAGAGCTTGCAAAACACAGAAAGTAATTCTTATGCTGGGACCACCAATTTTTAGGCCCCAGATAGGCAAATCTGTTCCTTTTTAGTATTACAAAGAGGTGGATCAATTGGAGAGTCTGGTGAAAAGCAATGAATGTGACGAAAGGTCTAAAAAATATGACCTACAAAATAAATTTGTAAACATTTGCTGGTTTACCCCAAAGAAGAAAAATCTAAAGGTGGGCATATGAAACTGTTTAAAAACACTTAGTGCCAATGCAAAGAGGTCAAACTCTTCTACAAATCCAGTGGCAAAAGCTTTGCAGAAAAGGCCCTGGCAATCCTGGTGGACAGCAAATTGAACATGATCCAGCAATGAGTGTTTGCATCAAAGGCTAACAGTACTCCAGGCTCTGTTAGGAGGAGTGTTGCAACAGGTGGAGGGAAATGATCCTTCCCCTCTGCTCAGAAATGATGAGGCCACACCTGGAGTACCGTATCCAGTTCTGGGATCCACAGTACAGGAGAAACATGGACACGCTGGAGAGTATCCAACAAAGGTCAGCAAAGATGACAGGAACCTGGGACATCTCTCCTGTGAAGAAAGGCTGAGAGAGCAGGGACTGTTTAACCTGGAGATGAGAAGGCTCAGGATGATCTTATCCATGTACATAAGTACCTGAAGGGATCAGGGATGACAGAGCAAGACTCTTTCCAGTGGTGCCCAGAGACAGGACCAGAGGCCATAGACACAGACTACACAAAGGAGGCTCCCTCTGAACATCAGAGAACACTTTTTTTATATAGAGTGACCAAGCACTAGTACAAGTTGCCTACAGAGGTTGTGGAGTTTCCATCCTTGGAGATACTCAAAAGCCACATGGACGTGGTCCGGGGAAACTGACTCTAGGTGACCCTGCTTGAGAAGAGGGTTGAACCAGATGACCTCCAGAGGTTCCTTCCAACCTCAGTCTGTGAAATGACCAAAAATTAAAAGGCTCAAATTGGAAAAAAAAGAGGTTAATATGGGATACTCTTCTATTCATAGGGAGAGTGAGAATGGAAGCATCAAGTGGTGAGGAGTCGGATTATGCATTAGTGGAGATTTGTGAGACCTGTCAAAGGTGATCAGTCTGTCTGGAAAGCAGAGGAATGAACCAGTGACTCAACAGAAATCTAGGTAGAAACAGGAAGGAAAGAGGTAGTAGGGTACCATTTTGCATTCACACAAAAATTACACAAGTTATTTCTGGGGTAATTAATGTAGTACAAATGTAGATCATGTGGAATTCATTGCTTCAGTCAGTTTACAACTCTTTCTACAGGCAACAACAGAAACAGGTTCTTCTGGAATAAAAGTCGTGTGATCTACGTGAGACATCTAAGTCATGGTCAAATGAGTCATGCCTCATGTGTAGAAATACCTATATTTCTCTGTTGTGAAGGGAGCACAAGGCTTGGACATACATGCCTGTACTAGTCAGTTAAGTCTACCTCCTATTAGAATAAACTTAATTCATAGGATTGAATGTACTGCTGTGCATTGAAAGACACCTGAATGCCAATATGTAAGTGCATTAGGGGAAATATGAGTTCTCTATTGCTCTAACAGATTTCTACTTTAAATGCTCCAACCCTCAATTCAATAAAATGAAAACTTGGTATGCCAGTAAAGTTACTGCTGCTCTGTGGCTGGCTGACCACCAGACAGGCAGAGCATGACTGACCTTAAAGAGAGAAAAAGGAACAGCCTCTCCAATACTCCTGCTCTGCTTGTAGAGTGGGGTAAGTCAGAGCCACAGCCAGCAGAACTAGCTGTGGATAAAGATTCACGAAAATGAGAGAAAATCATATTCTAATGAAAACCTGATTTGCTATCTTATCTGTAGACAAAAATAACACCAGCTTCCATTGCACTCATGTTTTATTGAAAAAAAGAGAAATACATATCATCTCCACAAAAATGAAAAACAATTTTTCAATCGATGCCTGATGCAATTGAATAAACTAGACAAGGTTTGCTCAGCACAACTCAGGATGTGCTTGGGTTCTTGTGAAATCATAACTCTCAGCATTTGCTTACAAGTTTGTATTTCCAGCTCAATGCATTGTCAAAAGAATATTATTCCACACAGCAGCAAAGCGACTGTTAAAAATTTCTCGTTATTTATAGCAAACCCTGGAGTGTTTCATAACGTGCAACAGTCTTCAGAACAAAGTGACCAAAGTTAACATTTTCTGTATGTCATAGATATCTCACAAACCTGGGTCGCAGGCAAAAAATATTGCACCTTTAGGAAATCCAAAATTTTGCTGGGAATACATTCATTTTCTATAATGTAAAAGAGAAAGTGATAATGAGAGAAACATTAATATCTTTCAGTTGTAAACTTGGATCTCTAAAATAATTTCTTGGTATCAAAAGAGTAAGTGTGGCAGATTAAAAGTGAACAAATCAGAGTTAGATAGGATGTGCTCCACAAGAAGCATAGGTATGCATGACAAATCAAAAGCATGGAGCCACCTTCAAGGACATGTGAAACTGGGAAAGGGGAAGAGGTAAAGGAGATGACTCTATCCTTAACACATTAGTCTGCCAAACCAACTAGATAAACAAAAGGCAACAGTGGATTCCACCTGAAAAAGGTCATGACGATTTACAGTTTATCTTCTCTTGCTTCAAGACACAGAAATTGCTTTTCAGAAGGTACTTCTGACTGCTACTTGGATAAGTCCAAGATAAATCTAGCCCTGTGGAATAAAAATAATGGGAAAAGTATTCCTTCAAAGGAACAGCTATCTTCACAAGGCAGCAAAGAGCCATAATACAACCCTATGTGCTCCTCGGTCAGCTTCCCTCACAGATGCTCCTAAGCAGAGGAGTGGATGAACTCAACACAGCAGACAGGCAGAACATGGCATGAGCAACACCAGACAGTTGCTAGAACAAGAAGAAAGTCACCAGTGTTTCCAAGAGAATTTCACAATCCCTTTGAACAACACACCAAGAACAGATTGAAATTTTTCCCATGAAATACCTTCATATACTTAAACACGACCTGTGTGAGTCCCAAAGGCACCATTGGCCTGACAGTCTCTGTCCAATCTCCCAAGACTCCCCTGGCCCTGCCAAGGGCCCTGGACGCCATGTCAGCCCCTTGGGCTGTCAGTCCTGCCTCAGTGATGCTCTCACAGCCCTGCCCTGCCTGGCCACAGGCCCATTCAAGGGACCAAGGCCCAGCTCAGCGTCACCCTTTCCCCATCCCCATCTCTGGGGAGGTGCCAGTGCTGATGCTGGGCTTCCCCCACCTTCCCAGTCTGGGTGCCTGGGACAGGTCCTGGCTGTCAGGTGCTGCCCCTCCACCCTGCAGACTCCCATGGCTCCCAGCACTCAGGGGGCCCTGAACCCCACAGTACCCTGAGAGCATCCATTAAACATTTTATCTAAAATGCCTATCAGTCAAGGAGCATCTGGATAATGGTCTTGGCCACACAGTTTAAAGTAGTCCTGTGAGAAGCAGGGTGTGGGACTTGATGAACCTTATGGGTCCCTTTCAACTCAAGATATTCTATGATTTTGTGGTTTTCATTTTACTGAAAAATTGCGTTCAGGTTGCACACACTTTGATTAGCATGCTAGATTTTTAGATGCACATCTCTCTGCTACTTTATTAAAAGTCAGGATGCCCTGTGCGGATAATTGCTGCCCGTCTTACTCCAACAACACAGAGTTACAAATGTGCAGCATCAGTGTTAAAAAAGTCTGCTTTGGTCAGGAGCAGAGCAGTGGAAACAATTTTCAGAAATGTGCTTATTTGTTTAGGATAACAGAATGGCTTAGGCTGGACGGGACCGTAAAGATCAAGTTCCAACTTCCCCCACCACAGGCAGGGACACCTTCCTCTAGACCATCTTATTCAGGGCCCCAGCCAGCCTGGCCTTGAAGAATTTCAGGGATGGGGCATCCACAGCCACTCTGGGCAGCAAGCTCAAGATCTGTGAACTGTGAAAGTGGTGATAGCACTAAACATGCTCCAAGCCACACACTTGCATTAATTTTGCATTTCAACCAAAGCCAAATGCATTTTTGTACTTAAAATCCCACCACAGTTTAATTACAACAGATCAATCAAAGTATAAGGGTAATTTTCCATATTTAATATTCTCTCTGTGTTTATGAAAGACGAAAGAGATTACATTTCCAATTAATGTTTGTAAAACATCTGGTTAAAAATAAATGCTATCTATATTTGCAGAAACAAATCTCTATTTCATGACTGTAGAAACCTTTATAACTGACAAATATTATGTGTCAGTTTGCTAAAGACAGATATTTTTTATTTATTTCTGTCAATGTCAAACAAGCAAGATTATGGAGGAATATGTCAGTACACTGAAGGGAGTGGAAAGGCTGCCATTTTCTACAGTGTTGTTACTTTTTGGATTAGCTCCTACTGCCTTCAGCCCAAGATTTGTGCAGGTGCATAAATCAGTCTTTCACCCAATCCCTCCACTAGTAGTGTTCACCAGCTAACAAGAGCTTCTCCTTTGAACATGATCTGTCCCAGCTGCCTGAGATGATCTGCTAGCAGAAAGTACTATTACTTATGTGATATTTCTTGCTAAGTATTTTTCTTTCTCAGATTCAGGTTCACTTGTTTCTTTGTGGAAATTGCTTTTTAGCAAAAAGTGGTGAAATGGTTAAATAAGTGCATATGTTTATTCATGAAAACAGTAGGCAAGGAGCAGCAGAAGCAGCTTTCCCCTTTGATCTGTGAGAACAGATATATATATAGCAACCATTAGGAGATGTGACATTTCATCACCAAACTAGGTACGTTAAAATTCCTGTGATTAGAACATCTCTTAGCCCATGCACTTAATAGCTTGCAGAATTTTTCTCCTTTAGGACTTAGAGGATCCAATTCTTTCTTTAATTCTTCTTAAGTATATAAATCTGCTCGAAATTCCTGCCAGCACCACGCCAAGGCAACTGATGAGAATTGGAGTTCTCTGTTGGTATTTTTACTTTGCTTTGATTTTTATTACCCCATACATCAAGTACTTTTGCAGCTTTGATAAAAGATTCTATCGTTAGAATTTGATATTGGGATTAATCAGTTCTGGTCTCTTGGTGCAGTATAAATTTTCAGAACATGAAGAGAAGAAATTTCTTCTTTTCCCAGTCCAATCATTCTTAAGTTAGACGTAATAAGAAAGACCCATTCTACCTCTCACTGAAGTCATTGTAAATATATCAAGCTGGTTTTAGTGGGAACTGTACCAGGCCTTTAAAATTACATTTTCTGTATTTTTCTTAAAAAGATTGAATTTCTTTTAGCATGTTCAACACAACCCATTACATCATTAGGAGACCTTTCATCTATAACTTGCTATAAGTAGCATATTTGACAGGTACCAGTAACAGACAATCTTCATGTGGAGTCTCTTACAGGCTACGTTAACGAATTTGGGAAGAATGCACTGGCCTGGTTTAGCAGTCTAAGGTTAAGGGTGCCATTTTTAATCAATTCCACAAAGTATTTAGTTTACAACCCATCAAGAAATGAAAAGCAAAAACATTAAAATGCCTTTAACTTAACTATAAATAGAACATAGAGTGTGAGAGAGAACAGTCAGATGTAGTGAATATTCACATTTCTGTGCACATTAAAATATCTGTTTGGCTTCCATTTTCTTCACTGCACCTAACTGATTTTTCCTCGATATGGTAATAAAGAAAATTAAGGAAAAAAAAAAGCTTAAGGTGATATTTTAAAACCAAAACATGGTCAGTCTCTATTGCCTTGACTTTTCTAGCACAAATTGAAAAAAGCAGTTCAGCAAGTTGTTTCAATGACAAAGGCTGACAAGAAATAAGATGTTCCCAGGATCTTAGCTGCTTACCACTGCTGCATGGGGGCCACCAAAGCCTGGAGGGAGTGTGGTGGGATGGGGCGACTGTGAGTATGGATGAAAATGGGAGACACAGCCTTTACAGTAAAGAAGGACAATGGAAGTGATCAGTCTAAAAATATTGAGAACTCCTTCCTCACGAAGCTCCCCACTCAGCTTGCAGACTCCTGACCTTGGATACCTCAGGGGAGCTTTGCACAGCTTCTCAGGGCTTGCTGTGGGTAGGAAGATCGCAAGCCAGCCAGCCCCAGAAATCACAGGGCTGCCCTAGCAGTGCTCTGCCTCAGCTGAAGCACCCTGCTGAGAAGCAGAAAATATTTGCTCAGGCACAGCATGCTGCTAACACAGCCACCTTGCTTTTGGAGCATGGCCAGCTTACCCAGGACAGGCTGAAAGGCTGAGTGGAGCTAATGAAAAGCTGTCTGTACACACATCCACAGGATCAACTCTAACCGATTTAGAACCAATGCAAATACTGACCTGCAGCTGATTTGGAGATGTGAATTCCCTAAAGAGCAGAGCACTTGATGAGCCTCCCCGTTTTCAGCATTTTGACTCCCACAATTCTTTTGAGTATTAAAGCCTTTAAGTCTAAAATCTGTATTTCAAAAGTCAGTTTGAAAGTACCTAGATGCCTTTCAAAATTTCACACTTTGGGTTTTACTCCCTTTGGAAGAGTCAGAAGGAGGAGAAGAGGCAGAGAATTCAGGAGTAGTTAAGTCCAGGAAAAAACAGTGGGGAAGGTTTTAAGATTTGGTTATGTTTATCATTATCCTACTCTGATTTGATTGGTAATAAATTAAACTAATTTCCCCAAGTCAAGTCTGTTTTGCCCATGACAGTAATTGGTGAGTGATCTCTCCCCATCCCTATCTTGACCCACAACTTTCACTCCCGTCTGCAGCTGAGGAGCAGAGCCCTGCCTAAAGTCTCCCATGAAAATGGTCCCATGAGAAGAGCCAAAAAGAAAACATTCTCTTTGTGGAAATTACTCTACCTTGTTTTCTTCAGGTTTTACCTGGAAATCTGCAGCCTTTCGGGCTAAAACTTTGAGCTGAGTTTTACTGAGCATCTGTAATACGTGTGCTCTCAGAAGCTGTTCTGCATTTTCATTCATTTGGGTTTACATGGGCTATCATTGACTCATGCACTTCATTTACTTGCAGAGGCTCTCATAAAAAGTCTCTTCCTTCAGCAGAAGTCAGGATCTACTTGGATTCAACAAGCAATAAGACCAGTGTGGGGCCTAGTTAATGTATTACATTAAAATTATTTTGCACGGATACCAGATATTGCTAGAGTGCTGTAACATCCTATAATACGTAGATTTTTCTGACACATTTACACTGGAAATCCTCTATTCTGAGCATTATCAGTTTTTGTTTCGCAGTACTCAAACGCAAAACCAAGGAATCTTTCCCTAGTTTTCAAATATAACTTGCAATATTTGGCTGGACGTGGTGTCCTCCAGAATGCTTAATTTTTGTTATTGCATTATTTCTCATAATATTTAATAAAGTATTAAGACCATAGAGAACATGTAAAGGAATATTAAATGTCAGGCTGGTGATTCTATGAAATAGAACACTGGTTGATGTACTGAGAATACATAATAATAATATTCTCAAGTGTGATCATTTGATTTATTTATAAAGTAAAATAAGTTAAACTAATTTTCTCAAATACTCTATTCTTGCACAATATTCCATAATAATAATAATAATAATAATTTTTAAAAAGACAGTAAAATTTAGCCATCCTGAATCACACTGCAACAGTCTTTTGATTTAAATCAATGGCATTACTCACAGATTAGTTGATTTCTTAAAAATAAGAAAGTATTCTTATATCTGTCGAGGAAATGAGAGAAAATTATGATGATTACCCAGCTTAAGATAAGAAGAAATGACACAGAAAAGCAGACTGATGATTGCCTATTTCTGTGTTAAGACACAATTTTTCTTACAAGACAGTATGAGATCTTCTGTTTAAACAAATTTTCCAATTGCTTTCAAAACACGTGGCTCTCCAGAAGGGATGCTCCTGAGCTACGGCAATGAAAAGGCCTAATTTGAAATCATATGGAATTAACAGGGAGGCTGTTTTTGAGAGCAGCACGCTCTAGGACACAGGGTCACAAATGAGTGGGAAATCCCTCCTTTCTCCAATGATCAAAATGCGTTCACCTTTCATTGCAGCATGCAAAACATTCTAGGTCATATCTACCCCTATACAAAAGTATATGTTGCATCAGTGGAAATAAATGGGAAGTCTGGCACAAGCAACTCTCTGATGACATCTGTGATTTGTCAGTCATAGCCAAACAGTGTAACAAGCCATTTTCCCCAGTTTCTTCCCACACATGTTTGTGAAAGGAAATAACACCCTTTGCTCAACAGGCAAGAAAATCAGATATTGCTTATCAAAATTAATTTTGATGTATCAGTGACTTTTGAAAAGATGGAAGAACGAAATTTCTTTCTTTCCTTTCTGCTTTGGTTGATGGCCCCTCAGTCAACTGAAAACGCCTTTGTATTTCATACACAATAACCTGACTGAAGTATATTAAATGATCACAGATTACACCAAGGCATTTCAATTGCTTTAAGCCCCCAGAGTAAAAATCCTGACACAGTGAAATAAATGGATAAACAGCCAACTTAACTATGTAGAGAACTTCACTGCAGCTTTTTCCTATGCTCTGAAATTATATACTATTTGAACATGGATGACCATATATATAAAACACATTCCCTGCCGATTGCAAAGGTTCATAAAATCTTAATGCTCACATTTCACAAAAGCAGTTAACAGTTGAAGTCAAGAAAAAAATGAAATCAAAGTTTATTCTGTAAAAGCTTTCCAGAATCAGCTTCCATATGCTGTCATGCTTACTTTAAATCACCAGATGCTTAAATTCTGCAAAGGTCAGTCAAATCTCAGAGTTTCATGTGTGTAAATCAACAACATCAGGAAAACTGTCTTGGATTCACACAAGAAGAAATTACAACAACATTGCTGTCTCACAGTGCCTTAACATTCAATCTGTTATATCAGGACATTCTTGTTATAGAACTAAAAACTTCTGATTTTGTATTAAAATCAGATCACACAAGAAATGAAAAACTTTGGAGATGAAACATTGTTCCAAATATTTTTGTTTGTAACTGAATAGATCTTCCAGAAATAACCCTAATACTGAAATTAATTAGTGAAACAACTTGCAAATTATTTCTTCTGAAGTGAGAATTCAAACTGGCAACATATCTGAGAAATGTATTTTAAACTTTACTGTTTTTCATAGTTGGTGACAGTTTCATATTCAAAGCTGTTGTAGCCACACAGTTCCAACAATGCTGACTTTAGCAAGCTCTTCAGTCACCCTCAAAAATATTCCTTCCCTAAGGTAAGATTGGGAGATGCATTCTTAATAGTTACAGAAGACACTGACAGTAGCTGGTCAAAAATACCCTAGCAAAATATCTTTTTGTGTCAGAAAATGATAATTCAAGGAAAGAGACTTATTTCACAGGTATACACTATTTAAACCAAAGGATAAAACAAACTATGTATCCATGTGGACCCAAATTCAAAACTCTTCAATCCTACAATGAGTAAATAAAGTGATAAAACATAAAAGTTATGGTTTTATTGAAACAAGCACTTTCAATCAAAAAAGGTGGTAAGGTTGCATAACTTAAAGGAATATCTCTTACTATATACAAATTAAGAAAATTATATTTTCAGATAAATCAATACTATCAGATTGAAGTTAGGTTCAGGTTATAAATATTTTAATTCTATCTTACTTAGTGATACTTGGGCCAAGAAGAATAGAAACATCTCTGTCCTGATGCAACACAGCAGACTTCTAAAATTCCATTTCAGATTAATTCTGGGCATACCTTTCCACTGAATATTCTTTATGAAACCTATCTGGCATTCTGCTAACAGAGACTGATTCCTTTCCTTAGGCTATATAATGCCAAAGTGATTTCCCCCTCTTTGTCTTCATTTTGACTTCTGTACACCCACCCAGGTAATATCAGACGATATTTTGCTTGGTTAGACCAGCAAAGGCTACATGCTGTGTTTTCTCATGCTGATGCTGCTGTGCTATCACTCTCATTAAACAACCAATTTCATGAACAGCCTGTATTTGGCAAATAGTATCAGCTTTACACACCTACTGATTAGCCAGGCTGAATTCCTAACACAGAAGTAATCATTTACCGATGCTTATTCATACATCAGCCTTGGAATAGAATGTGTTCTGTTCAAAAGGAGGTTAATAATGTACTTTTTACTGGCACTATGGTAACACTACAATTACAGCACTAGATTTGCTGTTAGTCTAATCTATGGTCCTTCTATTCTCTTGCCCTCTGCCTGCTGTTGACCAACACCAGACAGCCCAGACTGAATCACCAGGGCTGCTGATGTACTTTGTGCTCAGGCGACGTGTTTGGTTTTATGGGGGTTTTTGGAAGTGGTTTTGGGGGTTTGTTTGGTTTTGCTGATGTGTTGTGGGTTTTTTTTCCCAAGAGCTATCTTAAAGAAGTCTAAGAAGCTGCTGCTTGAGGTGAGGAGGAAGAGATCAGGATTCCAAACTGACCTAGCTAGAAAGCTAAATATCCCACATGGGATGCTAATGACAAAGTCACACTGGGACCTCAGAGTCAGCAAAAGCAGAACTTCTCTCCCATTTAAGCAGCTTTGCTGTGAGAACTTCTCAGTCTTGTTTCAATGCAGCTGATTTTTGGTGTTCTGTAATCTGTTTTTGACTTAGCCACTAATTCTCTTCCCTTTCTTATAAAAACAGATGGAAAACTCCTTGATGGGATGACTTTCACTAGTCTCTGTTCGACAGTGGGAGTAAAAAGTTTTAATGCCTCCAGAGAATCTGGTTTCATCTCTTTGGTTACTGAATTTTCCAGGTGATCTGAGGCCAATTTCCAAGTATCTTCTCTCTCATCAGACTTACTGGTAATCAACAACAATCTGCTATCTGTATCATCTGGCAAAAACATCTTTAATCTGGAAAGGAAGCTTGCTTTTCTAACACAGTTCAATCGTACTTGTCTCTAGCTGGCTTTTGATTCTTGTTCTCCTTCTTCCATATCATTCAAAAGAAATGGCAGCACTTAAACCTAACAAAATAAGACTAAGAACTAAATAAGAGTCCAAGTCTATTTACTGTAATATCCTGACATTTGATTTTAACATTGATTTTTTTCTCTTCTTTTTTTCTTCTCCTTAGTAAATTCTGGATTTTGTCATAAACTTTGGCTAGTGACTTCAGGAAACATCATGTTCTCATTTTCAGTAGTATAAATTTAACATAATTCCCACTGCAGTAATCCAACTTATTCCAAATGTGCAGCAATATAATAAAGCAGCACTTGATTTACAGCTGCTTCCACGAATTGACAGTTTTCTGGCATCAAACTTGATACTTTTTTATTTCTTCATGCAAAAGCCAAAATGAACAGCTTTTTTTCATAGGTTTCAATTTGATTCTCCTTAGTTTTTCTTAATGTTAAGTAGTCCAATAAATATACATATATTTGAGAACTCCGACATTTTACAGGTTTCTGATACTTCTTTCTAATTCCAACCACAGAACATAAAAAGTCCTTTAATTGGATGGATCAGAAACTAAAACACACAAGATCTGTTGCATCTATTGTATGTCTGGCCAGAGATTCTGTTTTGATTTACTCTAAATAAATCTCATCTGTCTCTAAAAGAATACAAGCTTCTAAAAGAAAGGTGGGTATGTGTACTAGGAAAAGAAAAAAAACCCAAACCACAAACAACCAACCAACCAAAGGAAGTGAGGAAATTATCAAAATTCTCAAAAGCACCTGCTTCTGGCAACCAAGATTGGAATTTTTAAGAGAAATAAAATTATCGGATGAAAAATATCTTTCAAATACTTCACATTCAGCACCCACAATCACACCTGCATATCACAGATCTCATATCCCCTTTTTTTTTTAACATTGCCAAACACAGCTGAGACACAACATTACCCACAGTGTTGTGTCCCTTTAGTGGATTCAGGCTGCCTCAAATCTGTAACTTTTCTTATGACAGATCAGACTGTGATTTAGTGTTACATTATTACAGAAAACTACTCTGGGTGTCTATTTCATGTTTATATTCTTTGTAGAATCTCATTTAATTCGTGAAATGTTCATAATAAGGTATATGAAAGGAAACAGTAGAAATGAAGTTTGCTTCATTCTTCCTCTTGAGGTGCAAAGAGAGCCTTATTGATTTACAAAAAAGGAGAAAAATTTAGCAGAACAGATTGCAATAGTAAATATATTTAGAGTAAATATTATTGTGCTTCAAATTCTATAATCTGCAGTGTAATCTGTGGTCAGTAACATTCATTTTCAGCAAGTATGAGTGTTTGTTTGATTCTGTTTTGCATGGAAGACGAATAGGTTCTACAAAGGAAAGAGCATATATTGTCTTTAAAAGAAATCCAAGTAAAAAATTATTAAATACAACAGAAGCTTCATCCTCATATAGCTAGGAGTCATTCCTTTCAATCTTGAATGATTCAAGACTATATTTAATTTGTTTTCCTAATCTTGCAGCATAATTCCTCCTTTTCTGGAACCTATGCAACATCAAGTGTAAACAGATACACTACTAAAATGTAGTTTCTGACGCACATGTACAACTACATAACAAATCTAAACTTGGCTTGATCATCTTTTCTTGCCATGTCTTTGCGTATCTTCCTAAAGCAGCCTCAGTAATTACTGACATCACGTGGAACAATTATGGACATTGAATCAAAACAAAAGGCAACAGATTGCAATAATTTTAGATGGTAATGAATCTAACATTAGATTATCAGAACCCTAATGAGAACCAAGGTGGTTTGAAATGGCATGCTCGAATCAGAATTTAATTTTGTATTCCTTTTGTAAAGATGAGTAATTTAAACTTCCTGAATGTGTTATAATCTCTAAATGACATGGGGTAATGGCTCTTGACTCACAAACAACATCTCAGACAGGACATACATACTTAATTTACGTTGCATGAATTCTTGCAACACGTACACAGGTGGAAAACAGATAGTTAAAATATAAATACATATATATAAATCTGCCAAAATATAACGGAGGTGCCAAGCACAAAAATCGGTGGCCTCTTTAGCTATTTTGTATATCAGAACTTGTAAGAACAAAATTATCTTTTTCCCTCTTTTATTGTTTGAACATATTCCAGATTTCTAAGCACAGTCTAAGCATGGTCCCCGCTGGTTTGGAAAAACTGCAGCAAAAATAAATATGTCAAAGGCCATATAAAAATCCATGCCAAAGAAGTCTTGGCTCTAAAATGTAATAACTGAGATTGCCTGAGAGCTCCCAGATTATCAAAGCAACCTCTCAAAACTGTTTTTCCACAGAGTTAAACAATATAAGGCTCCTTCTAAGATTTTGTATTAAGGCTGTCCCATCTGCCTGGAAAAGACCCTCTCCTTCTCTGTTTTCTTGTAACTATATTAGAGAACATTTGTTATCTCAACTATAACTTTTTCAAGCTAAAATCCCATCCTCAGTGAAGCTAAGAGCATGTGAGTTTTGTCAGATTTTGCTGTTATCTTCATAGTCTTCTCTTTCATTAACTGTGACTTGACTAAGATTCATATTATGCGTTTTCTGATATTCCACCTTGTGAATGCTGTAAATAATAAGCAGCACCTTGTGCACTTCCTACTTTAGGATCCAACCCTTCAAACAGTTCCAATTCTGTCAGCAGTCACAACTTCTAGGACAGTGAAACAACAAAAAATGAGCAGTGGATAGTGATACATGTCACTTCCTTGCTATGTTTAAATCTCAGGATAAAAGATTAAAAGACCCAGCCAAATAAAAACTCTTTTTTTTTTGCAAGATACTGTGCATTTCATATCAGTTAGAGCCTATGATATATTCCATCTGTTTCCATACTGAAAAAGAAATCAATACTGGGAAAGTCTTATTGATAGCACCAATTATATAGTACATTGCCTCACTAACAAGAAGCATGAATCCAACTGGGATAAATCCTTCTCTCACTTATACTGATCTCTACAAAAATAAGCCCATTGAGTCAATGCAGTTAGACCAGATTTACAGCACTGTGATTGAAAGCAGACCTCTTTGCTGTCTTGGATGAGTGAAAGAGGATTTGGCAGGAGAAAAGAAACAACCATGAAGCAAATTCCAGCTCTCTTCTTACTGAAGAAGTCTCCCTGACTTCAATAGAAACAGGATCAAGCCAGCGTTCAAGCTTAATCAAACTGCTCTTTTTTTAAATCTAGCAATTATTGTCATGTTGTTGAGAAAAAAACCAGCTATTAAAAGATTATAAATGTTCAAAGGATAATTATAAAATATAATCTCTGGAACCATAGAAAGGAACTAGTTATATTTATTTAAACTAAGTCACTTAAAAAAATTACTAGTGAAGAAAAAGAACTGCTAAAAGACCAAAAAACCCCTTTCTGTTGGATGCTAATGTCGATATTTCTCCCCTTGGCTGAACTCTACAGGTAAATTTGTACTTAGCAGGTATAATAAAGCAAAAAAAAGAAATTATATCATTACTGTTAGCCAACCATGTCCAATTTCACACTAGTTGTCATCCAGCAGCGTGTGCCCCTTAAATTAAAGAAATGAAGTTAATTTGGCACACCCTGTAGCATGCCTTTTTGTCATAGGACAATGCTGAAGCCATATATTCCATTAGTCAAGAGGCTTAAAAATCCCGAGACTGTGGCACTTGTAGTTCAAACTGAATAGCCAAATTAAGGAGCTATAATGCATGACATGGAGAATGTCTGCATGAAGGGACACACATTAAAGGGTATATTCTGATTTTACTGTAACCTCCCTTAGCTGTTTTGTTGTTACTGACTTACAGAACTGAACCAGGAGGCTGGTTTTCATCAACATACATTTTCCCTCCTTTCTGCAAAATGTGCAGCTTGAGAAGTGAGCTACACGAAGTCATTATCTCTGTTATCTCAACTATTACTGCTGGCTAGCCAGAAAGAACCAAGTGCCAGCTCCAAAAAGAGGATTTAGACAACTTAAACAGCACTGCAGCAGCCTTTCTGCACAAGTCCTACACAGTGCAAGGCCTCACACAGTGCTCTGGGACACGCGGGATTCCTGGGCATCTCCCTGCTGACCCTAAACATGCTGTAGGTGTCCGTACCCATGCCCAGAGGTGCCCCAGAGGAGTCTGCAGCAGCCAGGCTCCTGCTTGATTCTCTTTCCAGATCAGGCCTGTGATTTTAGTCCTCTCCAGCAGCTAAGAGCAGGTCAGGGCTGGCAGAGCCCATGTGCCCCCAGCCCACTCCCATGAGAGACTTGCTGGCACTGCTCCCGGCGACCTCAGGACACCTACTGTGGGCATGGGATACAAGACAACAGGGGGAGATTTGGGCCATTGCATGGGTTAGGCAATGATACTCTGGTTTTGAATTCACTAATGAACCACTTATCATGATCCTGGATGTGAGGTAAATAAACTAAATAAATGTGCCTCTTCCTAGCGGACACATCTAATTCTTCATATGATTCAGTCTGTAACGACTCCCAAGCATGACACTGTTTTTCTCCTTTTGAGTCCCACCAAATTTTAAATTCATTTCCTCAGAGCTAATCAGGACAATTCATCAAACTGGACTGCTAAAAAGGAAAATTAAAAACCTTGAGTAACAGTGCTTTTATGGTACATTTAACAAATGTATTTCAGCTTTTTCTCCGAAAGAAATCTGATATTTCTACAGAAAACAATAACCTCTGCTACTCATATCAAGCCTAAATGGCTTTGTAATGGCATTATTGCAAAAATATATTTTTTTAAATGTCACCATCATTAGGATTTGCTGTGAAAGTGAAATATGCTGCAAATAAGTGTCTTATTCTAGTTGCTCTTTACAGAAAACGAAACATGCCAGGCGGACAGTTTCCAAACATGCTGCAGGATTTGAGTCTGTCAGTAATAACTAAGATTGACTAGGAATTTAAGCTTATCATTTGCCACTCATAACAAAAATTGTATTATCTTTTCTGCAGGAAACAATTTAAACATGTTCTGATCTGTCCAGTTGAGGAAAGAGTCAATACACCTCCTTTCTGTACCAAATACATCTTTTGAGAGGAAATAGCATTATCTGTGATCAATCCTCAAGTTTTGGTATATTTGTGACAATTCATCTCTTTTCAGGGAACCATTGCAAGCATATTCCAAACTTCAAAAAGGTTCAAAAAGATGTAGATGAGACTCAGAATCTTGCACTAGAACTGTGCTGCTGTGCAGAAGTAAGACTTTGTAAGTTTACAACTCAGTAAAGGTGAAACAAACTAACGGAGAAGAATTTTCCTTAAAAAAAAACCAAAACAACACAAAAGAAAACAAGCTACTGTGCACTAAAAGTGAATGAAAAAGGAGTAAGTAAAAAGTACACTTCAATAGTCATGAATATGACAAATTCCTGCTAACTACTCATTCAAATGCATGGTGAACCATCATCATCACGAGGTGTTATTCTATGATACAATCATGTGTCTTACCATTTCGCAGTGGAGCATCACTGCTTTCAGCATTGCTAATTGTATGAATTTGAGGGTTACACACAAATAACAATTTATGCATCTAATAAGCACGGTGCAACAAAGCATAAAATATGGGTATTAAATTCACTGGCTGGAACATTTGCATTAATAGCATTTGACGTGTTCTGTGGTACTGCCCTTGGCTTCCTACCGCTGCTCCAAAAGAGCACAGATCTCCTACACTTCCACCAGCCCTGTGAGACCTTCTCATGTGCTGTAGGATATCTCAGTCACACCAAATTAATTCAGTGTAGACAACTGAATTGAGCCCTGGGTACCTGTTTTCCTGTGCACTGCCTGGGGAGATGTGTGTGCCTCAAGAAGGCAACTGAAAAGCCTGTATGTTCAGCAGACAGACAGACAGACTGTTTAGAACAGAGATAGAACAGTGGTGAATACGAGATTTAAGATTTTTCCTATTTTCAGATACTCCAACAAGGTGTTTTCAGGATTCAAAATTATCTAGTCAAAGGTTTTCTTTAAAGATCAGGGTTCCTTTGAATTAACTTGCTGCAACTTTCAAATTGACCTTGGAGGCTGCACAGAAAAGAATGAAAGGCTCATACAGCTCATAGCACAGTAATTATGATTGAAACATTTAATTGTTTCAGCAAAATAGTAGATTCAGATGATACTCATCTATTATAGTGTTTTAATTGGGATTGTGATCTCACTTCAGAAGCAAAGCCTGGCAGAGCAGGCTTAGAGAGCAGACTACTTCTAGGAGTTTCCCTTCTGAACTCCACGTTCCAAAGGGCAGTCAGCCCACAGGACCAGACGAGAGCCCGTCCACAGTCAAACCCACAGAAATACAAATAATGTCGGTGCTGAGTACTCAACAGTGGCTGTTTTGCCCTCCAGGTCTGTTCCTAGTGCTCCACAATGCTTGCCAGGGTCGATACAGTCAGCTCTCATGACTGTCTGACTCTAATCCAATGTTTATACAAAGTAAAATTCTCGAATAATTTTGGGAGCTAATTTCATGTAGGCTAATCTGTCTAACCTGCCCTTTCTGACATGCAGTTTAGGCCTCTTGCATTATGCCAGCTTAAGTTTATTCCAATTTCCTAGCATATGTACCTAAATCTAAACTTGGAAACCAGCTATGAAATTGTCATGATCCCAATTCCTCCTTGCCTAGAAACTCAAGCAGTCATCTTGTCCACATAGTAAATGAATGCAGCACACTTCTGACAGACTGAATGTCACTTTACCCAGGTTTGAATGCCCATGTAGCAGAGATCTGCAGCAGAAGATCAGGCCCTGCAGCTTTTCTGTTTCTCAAATAATCCCACTGCCAGTTGCCATTAGCACGTGCTGCTTATCTATCACAAATAAGTAACTGCTTCAGAAAACAATCCATTTCTGTGGTCACGGATTTCTATTTTGTTTTACAACATAAGACTATAAGTAGGATTTTCAAAACCATCTAAAGTGTTCTGGAGTCATATTAAATATCAGTTTGGTCTTTATTCTAAACAGCTACTGAAAATGCTGTTGCATTGCCATTGAACGTAAGGTATGGTCCTTACTTCAAGTTTCAATTTGTCACACGATGTCCTGTGGCTGCAAATAATAAACTGAGTTGGTACTTTGTCCTCAAAGCCAGCTAGCTCTGCAATTCCTGAATTACAATAAGGTCCATTATAAAACTGGTATTCGACATGTCAGCCCTTTGGCAAGGCATTAAGTTGACACACAGCAGAGTATTTTTCCAGCCCACATACAGGTATATTTTTCAGTAATCATAATCTATCTAAGTTTTTAAAAAATTATTTATAGAACAGAAGTTAGAGTACATCATCTGTCTCATATGCTTTTTTTGCATGCTTATGACGTCTCAGACAAACTGAGATAGTGTCACCATGCATTTCACTAGAGCAGAGTGAATACAAAATGCTCATGGCATTTCATGTGCACTTTTCCATCCCTTTCATTAGTTTGCTTCACAGGTCATTACAGAGCCACCATTTGATTTTGCCCACTTCCCTGTGAGACAATCCTATCACATAGTTAATCTTCCTAAATGCGTGAATTGCCATTTTTGAAGCAGTTGGTTTCTTGAGCACATGCTGCACGTCATTTCCACCTGCCGCAGCCCTACAGGAGACCCAGGCGAGCTTAGACATGATAAGGCTTCTTGCCACCATCATACCAGCAGCAAGGTATGTCCAGATGGTAGGCAGCTTTCCAAATCACTCAGGTGAGTTTCTTTATCCTCTCACACTTCTATTTGTGGAAGAAGCAACAAATTCACAGGTCTACCACACCAGCATATGGTGTAAAACATATAAAACTCTTCACTGAGGAGAGTAAGGACATTTTCATGGAGACAAGATGATGTCTATATCATAATTTTCTTCACACTTAGGGTGCTAAGAAGTTCTGATTAAAGAAGAACAGTCTGAGAAAGATGTCAGAAGAGCTGGTACTGGAAAAAAATGGGTGTAAGCACCACACAGTCACAGCCACCAGCCTGGGAAGGTACTGAGTAAGGGGGTCTGCAAGCTCTTAAGAGACCGACGTTCAGCTGAGTTCAAGAAGACATTGCATTGTTTTCTTCCTGTTTTGCTAGCTCACTCAGCTAAAAAGCTTCATGTTTGACCATGTGAACTTCAGGCGAGAAGAACATTTGTTCAGTCCTAATCAGTTCATTCATTACGAAATTACTGAAATAGAACTATTTCACACCTTGATACACACACTTGAATGCAAATAGGATGATTTTTCCAGAGTAGAATGGAATCCTACTGAAAGGAACACTCAGGAAAAGGTAAGAGCACATACAACACTAAGAAAGTTTGTGGGCAAGTTTTTCATAAGAAGATAGGAAGGAAATACATCTGTTGGAAAGGATGGTATTACCCCATTTCAGAAGCAGGGTAAGGGAAGGAATGGAGAACACAGAGTGATCAGTTTTTCAGAGGAGGTGCATTAAGAAGATGACATTTAAAGGAATTGCATTTGATTTTTCCTCAGTGATCCAAAAAAAACTACCAAAAAAACCCCCACAGCAGTATTGGTATGGCAAAACTTAGGAGTTAACAACTATAAAGTTAGCAGCCAGAAAGGCTGGAGGGGATCTGTAATACAGACATTAAAGGTACTGAGCTTGTAAGTTTAATGATCCTCTGTCACAATGAATGAGAAAGGCAACATTCAATGAAAGAAGAAAGAGAAATAAAAGCAGGATAGGGAATATTCTTTTTAATTAACACTGAAAAATAACCTTGTTCAACTACTGGAAAGATTCATCCAAGCGAAGGATTTGGTAATCACTAGAAAACATTTAGTCCTTTATATGGATAATAAACCATCCCAAGTTAATCCATAAAAGACTGCCTTCACACCTCACACTAGACAGAAAGTCAGAAAAAACTCCCCACCAAATAAGTTAGTGTGCATTCCACCTTTTAACTGCCTCCAGTTATATTCTGCCAGTCTCTGGGAGAGACAACATCCTGGATTAAATCAGCCAGTCATATGGTACAGACAAATGGTTCAGAAATACACGTCTTGCTGTTCTTCAGACCGTTATATTCTCCTGAAAAATGGTAATGCAAGCTGAAAATATAAATGCCTGGTAATCTTTATGTCTCAGTAACTCAGACATCTTCAGGCATCTTCCTGGTAGAAGAGATTTAAGGCAACTTTGGTGTTACCCTCATTGGAAGGGGAGGAATCCCAGGAACTTCAGAGTGGCTCAGGACTGTCAGGAATCTAGATCTTGCAACTACAGAGACTTGTGTGATAGCTGCATAATTCAAAGGGGCCCAAAGGACCCACCTCACTCTAGGAACCCCACAATATTACTTAGCATCAGACAACAGACTTACTGCCTCTGGGTCTTGGGTATTTCCTAAAATCCACAATGCCACAGGAAAAGAGCGATAGAGGTGGAGTCATCACCTTTGGCCTCAGTTTATTTGCCTTCTTTTCTCTTCAGTATCATCTTCTAACCCAAGTTTCCCATTCCAGCCAGACATATTAGGCTAAGCTCAGGAGCACTGACAAAGCCACCACGGGCTCAGGTATGGGGCTCATGGAGCATCTTCAGAGAATTAAGGCCTTTCAGTGAATACATTATATATAAATGACACATGCATACCTATGTTTTGTTGTTGCTGGGAGTTTTTTTGGAGGTGGAGGGTTGAGTGAAAAATTTTAAGTATAAATGTTCACAGGCAATCAAGCTGCCAACACATAATGACCTGTGTCCTTACAGTGTGGGGAAAGTGTTTTTCTTGTAAGCCTAACTTAAGCAGATGGCAAAGGCCATCATCTGTTTTATTAATTACACCTGTGAAGAGCTGTTGAATGTCATAAGCTAAAACCAACTAATCATTTCAAATGCATTACCCTTCACATGCTGAGAAAGTTAAAAAGCAGTGACTAAAAGCTGCTCTGTCTGCATCACAAGCAATATTACAAGCCTCTTTTGCTACTGAAGGTGACAAACACTTCCCATTAACAGATCTCACTTCCCATTGCTCATAAATTTGTCATATTTGAACCATTCAGGCTGAAATTTTCCATTTCCAGTATCTCCCTCAGATTGTCATGACATTAAAGAATTTGCACCAAAATGGATTGGGCCATTAAAAAAAACCTCCACCAAACAAACAAAAAATCCTTATGGTTAAAGCAAACAAATCCTAATATAGTAGGAAATAACAGCCCTTACAGTGGTGATTTCCAGTACTTTTGTACGTAAGAGCACGAATTTGAAATTTACTATCTGTATCAGGCATGTGGTTATGCCATTCCATCAACTCATCCAAATTAACAGATGCAGAGACCCTGTAAAAACGTGTTTATCAGACAGCTGGTAGCACATTTCATCAGATGGATGGCCTGTGTTGCTATTGTCTGAACAGACAATTCCAGATACCAGATATTATGTGCACTGCAATTCCAGACCCCAGATATTATGTGTACTGCTGGGTGAAAACACAGGAAATGAGTGTGAAGAGATGGCATAGCATGTACCACAATTACCCACCTTTCTGGAGAAAAAGAAAAAAAAAGGTAAACTCCAAACAGAATCTGTTCTATCAGAATATAGATAAGATAAAACAGATAAGATAGATATATAGATATAGATCTAGAGAGAGAGAGCTAGATCTATAGATAAATGAGATAAAATCTACCTTTTCCAAGGATGTATTTTCAGGCATATTTCTCACTTTTTGGGAGCCAAGTTATCTTGTATTTGCTCAATAGCAAGCTACTGAGCTACTTTTTCTTACAATATAGGAATACTATTCATATTTTTGGTAGTTAACAGTGCAAAGCTCTAGCTTTCAAATTTCTACCATATCACAAAAAAAGAAAGCACTTAGACCTGAGCAATTTATTGACAACCTTTATAAGCAAAAACCCCCAAGACCTACTAGCAGTATAAAGTTTAAAATTAAGAGCAGTTAAGAATATTACTGAAGATGCAGTAAGGATCTATGTGACTTTCAAGCTTTTGACTCCAATTTGCAAAGAAGTTGGGTTAATAGACTTCATTTACAGCAAAGATCCTGCTGAAAATACCAAATCAATGACAAGCTTTCAGAATTTTGGAAACTCTCCTGTATTTCTGGAGACAATTTTCCCTCTGCTCACTTCTGAATCATAGAAATAATAAAGAATATCAGCCTTCCATTGATTGCATCAACCTTCCATTATATTCAGTTATACAGTGAGATAGACACTTTTTCCAACTGATCTATGAAAGCCAATAGCAATACAAGAATCCAGAAGCAGTATTCATGAAGAGACTCTTCCAACTAGACCACAACTTAATCACTCATCTCTATAATGCATAATCTGAACAATACTTTTAACCTTCGTCTCCATATTTCATCTACTGTATTGAGGTTCAACAAATACACAAAACCCAAAATAAACAAACCTGGAAAAATTCCTCACAGTTGCAAGTCAAGGTGACATTTTCACTGATACGCTAACTGCTCCACATGGGAACTATTCTAAAGCTGATATGCAGAACTCAGTAGGAATAATGATTTACATGTGCAATGCTATTAGCACCAGAGTATACCTTCAATATAAATCATGAACGAAAGATGGATAAATAAAGAAGATCTTGCCAGAATATTTTGCTTTAAAAAGAACAAATGAAAAGAAAATGGAAAATCTCAAATTGGGATAAATACAGCAAAGGAGAACTTTTCCATGTGAGAAACCAAAGTACCCTGTAATAATTCCCAGGGCTATGGCATATTTGTATTTAACAAGCTATAGGTAGGCAAAACTGGCATGTAATTATCTTGCTGGAGGAATATTCATAAAATGCATACAAAGTCACAGAAACATTAGATTTGGAACCAAGTTGGGTATAGGAATGGCTACAGTAAAAATACACGATGTAGAAAGCAGCTGTAATCTACTATAACCTATGCTGCAGGTTATGGTTTACTTCACAATAATTCTAAGGCATCACACTCAGCAAAAGCTGTCCAAACTACTTTACATTTCCCAAAGAGTGTGCAGGTGAACTTCTAGGAGGGCATAGGGCACGCCCTACAAATAGTATCAGTGCCCTTATGGAAACATTCCCGTGAAGCCGATTCTTAACATCTTGTAGCTTAACCGTGTACCTTTTTTCCCTGGTCTCTAAAGTAACATAAATATTCATGAGTGTAACACTCAGAAACATGAAGCCATTTACTCAAATTGTAATAAAGCCTTTGAAGCACTTTAAAAGTCAAGAGCATGGCCATCTTCTGGAGGGTGCCCTTTGCGTTAGAGATGTCAGGCGTTGCAGGCAGAGAGCAATTACGAAAGCCAGTTCCACAGAGGTGAAGAAATATGGGCAAAGCCACAGAGAGTGAACAAGAACTGAAAGTTCATGCACACTGCTATTTAATTAAGAACCTCTATGAATAAAAAATGTTTCTGAAAATGCTCTGTAGAAAAAAATATACCAAAAAGGTTAATTTAGCTTTTTTATAAAAGCAGTGTGGATGGGATGTCATGATGCCACCTTTTCTTCTGCAGGCAAAGATGACAGAGGGCAATGCAAGGCACACAGAGAGGTATTTAGCCATGTCACCATAGGAACCGTTTTGCAGAAGCGTGTAGGAGCCAAAGAGCTTGAGTGATGGAAGCATTTAGTAGTGGGGAAAAAAAATCAACCAACCAGCAACAAAAACCTGAAATGTAAAATCAGCTACAATGTACTGTGGCTGGAAGACAGTTGAATCTGTGTGGTGCCTGAGTAAATCAAGATTAGAATAGAAGCCTGGTTCAATTCAATGCAAAGACACTGCAGATGCAGAGTGAAATATGCAGTAATCACAGAAGGGAATTTTAAAGCAGTCCAGAGAACTATACAATGAGAAAAAATAAATATCTTCCACACATGGCAGTGGAAGCAAGCTGTGTTTCCTTGGAAACATCAAAACAAAAGTTATGTGACTTTCAGTCAGCAGTACTTCCTGAGACAGAATTAGGACCTACATTAAAAGTTTGATCTTAGTATTACGTACATTTTATGTAAACCAGAGTGATTGCTCTGAAATTAGTAGAATGATTCTGGTATAAAATCAAGAACTTGTTTTTCGAATATGGAGTTAGTTTCATTGACAAAGATTTGTTTTCATTATTATTTGATTTTGAAAACGGATCTACTCCAATCCTTAAATTTTGTTGATAATTGTAACACAAATCCAACCTGGGATTTTCAGCACATATTTACAGCATGTCAAATCAAATATTTTTGCTTCTGAGCCACACTGAATTTCATAGATCTAAAATGTTAGGGCAAAATGTTTAAGCTAATTCCTGTTAATAAAAAACCCTATGCACGGAATGTGGCTTTCAAAAACCACAGCAGTAGCAGCCAGAGAAACAACATAATCACCACAAACCTAAAGCAAAGCGGCCAGAAACACAAACTCATGCAGTGAGCATCAGCTTTCCATACGTGCTACCTCAAACCTCTGAGCTTTCAACAGGCCTACTGGCTTGGGACAGAAGAACACTATAAGCTAGGCTATGATTAAACTGAAGGGGAGAAAGAACATGACCATTCCCACTGGTCTCATATGTCACCCGAGAGTCTTTTACATTAATGAAGTCTTCCTCTGCCTAGGGCATAATCATCTATATTGTGTATCTTGTAAGAAGCCATCAGGATCGAGATTACTGTGCCTTAGGAGTACCTTCGACACTCTGCACAGCAATAAACACACACAAGATAACAACAAATACATTTAAACAGGAAGAGAATGACTCCAGCCATCAGAGGAGTAACGTATTGGGACATTCTTGCAAGTAGGAGAACTGGGGAAAAATAAAATCTGAACAATTTTAAATGGCACTTGTTCATCTTATGAAAAAATTAGCTGCAATCACAGGAAATTGGAGCCTTTAGGGCCCGAAAAATATGCAGTTACTGGCATTATAATGAAAAACAGTCAACATAATAAAAATTTTGTTTAGTAAAGTCAGAAGAACTGAAAAAAAAACCTGAAAAGAATTGTTACAGAGGATGAAATGGAAAATGAAAATACCTAGAATATTGAAAAAGGAGCAAATTACAGGTTAGTTAATAGGAAGACTACATAGAGGTACTAAAATAGTTGAATATAGCTAAAACAATGAAAAAATTAGCTGAACATAGCTACAATCCTTTAGATAGTTTACTTACTCACCTAATAGCTGTGAGCAATTAATTTATTCTTTCCAATTTATGTTCTTGTTAATTACAAATGGGACCAATGCCCATTTTACTAGACAGAGCTGATGTGAAACATAGCTAATGTCTCTAATGTGTCCCATCAGTCTCTAATTTGCTGCAGAGTGACTCTAAATCAAAACTCTAGATTTGAAGAGGAAGTATTATTTGTTATGAAATTTTTAAAAAGCTAGTTTGATTCTTTTTTTCTGAAAATGAAAAATATAGTGACATTGTCAAACTTTAAATACAATTTAAGTCATAAAGATTTCCATAGAAAGATTGCTGAATGTTTTGCCTCCTAGAAGAAGACGGGGAAAACACTTACTAAATTAACTGATATTATTAAAAGCAAGGTAGTACTCTCAAAATGTGAAGAGATAAGGAGGAAAACAGAGGCTTTTAAAAATGTTTGCCAGGCTGTATAGCCCCTTAGATGAGGGCATGAGGGAGTCATAACTAGGCTTTTAAAAACAGATACAGATGCAGATGCATGTGTGGTAAAATGAAATCAGAAGAGATGCCTTCAGCAGAGCAGCACCACCCTCACGGTCTTCCCCAGTGAGAGCCACCTCACTCAGCACCCTGGAACACTGCTTCCTGACCCAGCAGCCAAGAAACAGTTTGTGTGCCTATTATTTATAAATTTTGGTATGTTGACATAAATTCTGAAGAACAAAGTCCATGAATTATACATTCCTTGATTCTGGGAGAGATGTGGGTTTATCTTTTAAGTTTATTTTTTAATATTTTAGTGTGCCTAGGAAACTAATTAGTTGTGCTTTGTAACAGAGAAAAAAGATGATCCTGCCTCAAACAGTGTAAGGTCCATATTAAGTCTGAGGTTTTTCTCTCTGTCAGATGTGAAGGTCAAACTTTTATCTTAAATTCCATTTCTTCCTTTGTACTCTGTCTGAAATGGATTGTGCTTCATGCACATTAATTATCGTTCATAAATGTTCTTTATTTCATTAAAGCAATTCAAACTGAACAAAGAATTAAAGGTTGCAGCACTTCATATTTATCCTGCTAATAGCTATAAGCAGAATTTTTTTGTGTGCCTTTAAGACTCAATTGCACTGTGAGAACAACACAGACCTACCTCAGGAGGAGTACATGGGGGCTGTATCCCAGCAGGTCCCCTTCCATAAATCCTGCAAGGAGCTAGAATTAGCCCAGACCCTTTGCACCCTCAGTGTAAACTGAAATTTAAACCACCTTAGTCCATAAACAAAAAGGTATTTCTGTTTCCTCATCTCCTTCATCCCCATCAAAATATATGATATTCTAAGAAAATTCCAAGATCCAGGCAATCTAAACATGGGTTATGGTAATAGTTTTATACTCCAGGAATGGTAAATCTAAAAAGCAGTATACCTAGACAGTGGATTGTAAAAGGGGCCAAAAAAAAGACGCACACACGTGCCACTCCATGTCTTTAGTGCCTCACAGTAGAGCAAGAACACGGCATGGCACACTGACTGCTCTGCTGACCAGGATTTCAGATGCCATTTCTGGTTCTAAAGGCTTGCCCCTGCAGACAAGCCTCCAAATGCAAAACACAGAGGCCACTTTTGCTTTGGTTTTAAAAAATAGTCAATACAATTTTATAACAGTTTTATTGAGTTTTCTATCGCCTTTTCTCCTGACAGATTCAGCTCTAAAGAATGACTCTGAAGAGCTGCCACTGCTGCCCTGACTGTTCCGAGCGTGTTCTGCCATTGCCTTGTCTTCCCTAGGCCGAAGCACTTCTTGTACGTGTTACTGCTTTACACTTGTGCTTCCTAGCATTCTAGCATTGTCTTACAACAGCTTTTTTCCTGATACACATTTGCCATCAAATCTTACCTATTAAAAAAAAAACCAAAAACTTACTAGGTTTAATATGGTATCATTTTCTTAGATATTCTTAAGTGCTTTTAATTGGAAGGGCTTTCTGCTGCCCCAGCAGATGGATCCAGCTCAAGGTCTTTGTTGACTGGATCTGAGAACAAACTATAAATGGTTTGGACTGTGAAAATTATATTGGGACTGCTGGTTTGGCCTTGTATCAACACATAGCATGGCTTATCATGTGATGTTGTATTTAGCCAACAGTTTCATACCAAAACACGGAAAACATTTTGTTCTTATTGGATATTTGAAATAGCCAAACACATCAACTTTCTCAAGTCCCAGTATCGTATTTATTACTATAGCTTATCTCCCCTGTGAAAGAGTCCATTATTAAACAAATAATATTTAGACAGTCACATCATAACTGAAAAAAACCACAGAAAATGTCAAATGTTATAACTACACTCTAGTCATCAAGTTATGTGAGAAAAATTTAGACCTTTTAAAATAATTTTTCTCTGTTCCTTCCTCCCTTCGTACTTACAGCATGGATGACTTCTTTTAGTTAAAGAGACAGTGAAACTTCTCAGTTATATAGTACAATGAGGTGGTTTGTGGCAGACCTTTATGGACATAAAGGTATGGAAAAGAAAAATACTTCACATTTGAACAACTCATCACACCTGCTGCCTTACAGAACAGAGAGCCTGGGTGCTGAACTTCATGAGTGAGCCCAAATGGATAGGGCTTTTCTCCCTCCAGTCCTTGTGCAGAAGATGGCAGGATTGTCAGATGTATAAAAAGGATTCAGGACTTTCTTTTTATACATACAATATTTGTTCACACCTTGGTTCAGATTTGAAGATAGAGTTGTAATAGCTCCACTCTATTTAGTACTGTGCAGTGTCTGATATATACAGACTCTTACTGATTTAACCAGAATTCTGTACAGACTATGAACACTTAATTTCACAAGAAAATCACACACTGAGTGGATTATATATGATTCAAAAGATCTGTATTCTCAAAACAACAGTGAAGAAGAAATTTTAAAACTCTACTTAAAAGCTATTTAGTAAAAGCATTAGGGGATTTTGCCAGTCAGTAACAGTAGCATCACAAACCAGTGATGCTAAATAAGTAATAAGGGCAATTCAAGGGCAATTCTACCCCTCATGGGTGCTTCTTCCAATGCCTACTGTCCTGAACAAAAATCTAAATTACTGAGAGGTAATATTATCTTTCATCTAAGAAGACATTTAATGCAGTGCATATCAAATTGTTTTGCATGTTCTACATGAATAGGAATATAAATAAGGTTTTATTTGGCAAGATGGATTCAGAGAAAGGAACTGTTTCATTTGACACTGGTAGGCAGATTCTTCAAAAGAAAATTTTTGCAAATGCTTGACAGGACACAGCTACACTACACACTGTTGCAATGTGAACTCCTAAAATCTATGTTCACTTTTCATTTCTCAGTGTTTTTCCCGATAGGAACACATGTAAATAATGATATATATGGCCTCACTACTGTATTTCCATCTACTGCCAGAGTGTCTACAGAAGGTGCACTGTGTTACAATGTACACATTATGATCAGCTAAAGTGCATGGTATATACAAGGATTACACACATTATGCTTTTCCAAATGCAAACATGGCTACATGCCATATTTTAAATCAATTAAGATATAATTTTTAAATATTATATTATTAACAAATTCAGAAGTAAGAAAATTCTGAATTTTTAAATATCAGCAGTGGTATAGCCAAAATATGTGCTGATGATTTTACTCATGGGTTCCTATTTACTTAGCAGAAATCTTTAAATAGAAAATGAAAACTCTTCAATGATAAATAAAAAAAGAAATCAAGCAAACTGGTACTCTTAAAAGTAAGTACATTGGTGGATTATCAGCCGCATGACCCTGCATAAGTAAAAAGATATTTCTTCACTTCTTCTTTTCAGACTCCAGTGCAAAGCAGATAGGAAAGGTTGCCACAGAATTGTTCTTTCTCTTTTAAACAAAATGTAAGGTAACAGAAAACCAGACTTTCTGAATTACAATTTGATTTTAGTTGTACAGAATGGTGGTCTGTAATTCCAACAAAAGGGTACTTGAAGGAATATATTTTTGTCTTTTTTCATCTTAGCTAAAATCCTGCCTGCCTCTTTTATAGTCATTTGCACAAATCCGGTTGAATTTATTGGAGACAGGACATTTCTTCCAACAAAGATCAGCACTTTTAAGCATTTGTGCAGCAAGCTCTTGTGCAAGGGCAGTGTCAAGACTCTCTCTGGCTATCTCAGCTCATTGTTTGCTTATATAAGAACTCATTTGGTTCCTACAGCTTTTTAGCTTTTTCCAAATCCCTATGTTTTGCAAAAATGTATCTGTAACAAACTTAACAGTAAATGGGTCCCAGTAACTAGGGCACTCAGGTAAACTTTTCAAGATGTTTCTGATCCCAGTTTAAAACAAACCTTCTACTCCCACTCCTCTGGGACAGGTTATTTTAAATCTAGATCACTTTCATGAACAAGAACAGAGACTTATATTATTAGGTTCTTCTCACAGATCTGCAGTGGCAGATTGACAAATACCCTTTACTGATATATTTCTTCAAAGGGAATAAACTTACAAATTAAATTAATTTCTCATTCTTAATTCTGCTAAGGGGAAGATGGTTTACTCACAGCCTTTATAATCTGCTGTGGGATATCAGTCCTGTTCAGCAGAATGCCTTATCTCTGTTAATTTTCTCTAGCTCAAGTGGGAAAGCACCAGGCAGCCTCTAGGTAGATTACTACATACAAATACAAATGCTTGAAGAATTACATAGGAAAAGATCTGTTAAGCTTAAACACCCAAGGCATTTTTTTGTGATTCACACATCACTTCTTTCAAAGAAGTAAGCCTCATGCTTTTTAATCTATGCAAGGATCAAAAACTCTCTTTCTTTCTAATTCCACAGCACATTATCAAACACTGATCATCTGTACAATTTTCACTTCAGCAGACACAATTCAGAAACACATGCAGATACTCTAAAAACATTAATAAGTCTTCAGCTTGTTAGAAAACGGAATCTGTTTTTCCTTTGCGTGTAATCCTTCTGCTTCCCCAGTCATGTGCGAAAGCTCTGCTTGAACAGCAACCACTAACTCTGGCTGCATAATCCACCGGATAAAGCAATTAACAGAGGGAAGCTTAAGGCCATCTCTGATCTGGCAACTAGCTATTTCTGTCATAAATTTGAATATTGCATAGCTGGGAAAAGTGTTACAAAAAAGTCTCCTTTCAGGAGGGGACCCTCAGTAGGAGAATACTCTTGCATCTGCTTAAAGAAGACTCCTGAGTATCAGCTTCTGTGAAGACTATTCAAGGGCATAAAAATTCCCAGTGGTGTTTCCATTAATTTGGATGACTGACTGGCACAATTATTTTCAAATACCAGGGCTATCACAGCTAAAGGATTGAGACCTCTCACCAGGCAAGGAGTTGGAAACTCTGAAGAACCTCAGCTGTGCTTTGTTCATGGAGAAGCACATTGCACATGGAAGCCTTGCTCACAGAGAGGGGACAAGGATTCCCTCTGCTACAAACTGCTTATGAAACATAGATAAGCTGAAGGGAATAATAAAGGTATTAGAAGGTAGTCAGAGAGGTACATGTCCCAGAATACTTTTTCAAAAACATTCAGTCTTCACAGCAAGTGAAGGGCCAGGGTCCTGGTTTAGAGAACTGGACATGCAAAGTGGAGCTTATGAAAATGAGTGAAAGGGTCAGAGAAGAAGACAGATGTGCTCTTTGCTTTGCATACAGTCAGCTCATCTAATTACTCACTGATACAGTCAATTTGCAACATTATTTTAAAACCCATTTATTCATCATCACAGCTCTTTCTTTTGAGAGAAAGTAGCATTAACTGTCTGCTAATACACAAAAGGACTGATCTGACTCGGTGATGCTCAGCTGCAACAAGATTGGCATGGGCTGATGGAACAAAAGGATATCTGTAACAATTTCAAAAAGCAACAGCACTTCTGCAAGACTCAGGCATGCAGCAGTGGTCCTCACTCAGCTGAGATATGGAAGGAGCCTGAGGTCTGAAATGGAGCTTCCAGGTGAGAAACAAGAGTTCACCCAGATCTACATCATCCCTTTCTCAATGTGATCAGTCTGGAGGCAGACACTTCTGTAAGACCATTAGCTCTTAACCAGCCACTCATGCTCTGGGAGAAATGTGGACAACTTCCATGCCCAGACACCCTCATGAGGTTGCTTTCCTGGTGATACTGATTAGGATGTGAACCCACCGTTGGGGAAAGCTGCAGCACTGCTCGGCCAACAATCCCTGGCCCCAGCATGGCTCGGGCATCGTGTCACTCTACCAACCATGACTTGGCTCCTCATTCACTGGCCACATTGCACCACCGTAGACGTGGATGGAGCTCATCCACAAAATCCAGCAAAATACCACACCGTGCATTTTAGAGTTATTTGTGTGCCCACTATGTTCCTGGCCAGCCCTGCCGATGGCAAGTTCAGTGTGCCGGAGCAACGGGCTAAACAGGTTCTTCAAAGTTTCACCAAGCGAGACTATTCCCATAGAGGCACCTTCTTTGAGTGAATGTTCAATGTCAAGAGCTTTGCTGAGAGGATATTTCATAGAGAACATTTTTATCTATGCCACAAAAAAGCCAACAGATGAAACTCTTCCTTTCATCATCTCAAACACCTCACTCACACGTTGCTTCCCTTAGCAGATTGCAGGTTAATTCCTTGTATATTATGAATTTTTAAAATAACGCCTGCATTAAGGTATATTAAGATTCATTGTAACAAATATTTCAATTAAAACATCTTAAAACAGTATCTTGGATCTGCCCTATTTTCTTAGATATTCTTTGGTCAAATTCTTCTTGACTTCACATAGGACTTATACCCTTACTCAGTAATCACTCAGAGCAGCATTTGACAACTGCACTTTAAGATCTCTTAGTGAAAGGAGCCTTGGGTTTAGCCTAGAAAAGCCATTTGTAGCTGAAAACAACTCCAGAAATAAACATTTGGGTGGGTGATCAATCAGTTCTTTCACCTCATAATTTTGTAGAGCTCTACTTTGGCACAGGTGCAAAACAACATGTTAGTCACTTCAGATTATTAATTGGTGATTTTTTGGACATTTCCCATAATTAATCATACAATCTCTACTTCTACAGTGGCTACAGAAGGAAGTCTTAAAATGTCAATCAAATTAACACATTCAAAAATATGAACCTTATACATTTTAAGTCACAATTTGTTGAATGGTAAATTCTTTTTTTAGAAAAAAGGCGCTTTTTTCTAAAAAAGAAAAGAAGAGGATTATTTATGATTGCGTCTCTTTTAAACTAAAAAAACACAGCACTACAGTATTGACGACATTAACGACTCCTATTTAGAAACAAAAGTCTAATTCCCAGAACACGCCATATGGACCACTTCTGTTACCAAAAGAGTTTCATACTCAAAGCATTTGCAGGAGCAGTCACCAAATATATTTCCTGCACTTCATCATCATCATCATCATTGAAAGGTTTGGGTTGAAAGGGACCCTAAAAATTATCTAATTCCACCTACCCTGCCATGGGCAGGGACCCCTTCGCTAGACCAGGCTGCTCAGAGCCCCATCCAGCCTGGTCCTGAACACTTCCAGGGATGGCACATCCACAGCTTCCCTGGGAAATCTGTTCCAGTGCCTCAGCACCCTCACAGGAATGAACATCCATTCTAAACCTACTCTCTTTCATTTTAAAGCCATTCCCCTTGTCCTATCTCTACATGCCCTTCTAAAAAGTGCCTCTCCAGCTCTTTTGTAACCCCCTTTAGGTACTGAAAGGCTGATATAAGGTCTCCCCAGAGCCTTCTCTGCTCCAGGCTGAACAGCCCCAGCTCTCCCAAAGTCAAATGAGACTTAATTTTCTTCTCCTTACTCAAAATAAATACCTTCTTTCAAAGCAATCCTGTTGAAACTGGGCTGATGGTAACTAGTAACGCAAATCAAGACGTGACATCTTAGTTATCCTGAGCAAAAGTACCAGGTTTTGGTCCCACAGTAAAAGCACAATATACTTCGTTTAGAATTGTAACTTAAATTATCAGTTCGGGGTCAAGAGAGCCTGACCACAGCCACTGGTACTTCCCTTTGGTTTTATGCTGTCATTTTTTTATTCTTTATTTTTATACACCTGCACACCTGACTACACCAATACTTACAGAATGAACTAGTAACATTCTACTAAAACAAATGTGTAATTTCTGGACAGTGCAAACAGGGGGTTGCTAGGAGGGTTCTTCAAGTCCTGCTGGTCGAGTGTGGCACCCTGGTGTGTTCAACACATTCAGTGAGCCCTTATATAATTATATGACACCATGGGAAAAAAACAGAATTGGAGCAGTAAGTCAGTTATTTTTAAATACTGTTTATGTATTTGTTAGTGTTATTCCCATGTCCCTGGAACTCTCTGTGGAGTTCCCCATCACCCAAAATGGTTCCAAAAGCCTTCCAGGACCCTCTGATGCTGCTGAACATAACTAGGAAACCTCTCAGATGTTTCTGCATTTTTGGCTGACAGAAAATATTCTCTGTTATTTTATGCTCCTATTCCCAGGAACAAATGCCAGAAACTGAATGTTCAAGACACAGAGCAGAAGTTATCCAATAACTGAATTTGAAGCCTTCCTGAGCAAAGAGGAAATAGACTGAATCAGCAATCCTCTGAGATGAGTGAGAAAATTTGATGCCCTTTTAATGATATGTTCCATGCTTCTTTCACATGAAAATTAAACAACACTGCTTGTCTGCACAGCACTCACATCGCTGCTGTGGACAATATTTTTATAGGAATTTTTCCTTTAAAATTAAAAACTAAATACAATTCAGTGAAGCTGAAAAATCAAAGTTCTTTCAACACGAAGTATCTCCTTTAATACCTGCCAAGCACTGGTATTTTTCCCCTTGGGTCTCAGTGGAGCTGGAATTAACACAGCCTCATCTGTTCTTTTCTTGGTAGCTCTCCTCTACTGGCAATAACAGAATTCTGAGAATACAGGAGCCCTTCATTACTTTTGCCTGACTTCTACCAGGTGCAATGTTCATGGAGGCAGAATTTACTTTCACAGGGGAGTCATCTAAAAGTCTGCACAGCAAAGGACTCTGAGCCACAGCAAGCACAGCCAAAACAATCCCCAGGCTCTGTTAATCCATTTAAACATTCCCTCTGCTGGGTGCCTTTGAGGTAACCAAGCAGAAAATACCAACAGTTTTACCAAAAAAATTGTAACAAATTTTTTAAGTTAAACATATGAATATCTTTGCCCATTAAAATACCTGCTTAAGAAATCGATTTATTAATAGACTGTTTGAAAATTTTGGGTCATTCTTCAAACTCTTCTAATCACAACACAGGCCAAATATTTTTAAGCTCTAAGCTTTTATTTTATGAATTTTCAGAGGCAGTTATCTTTGCAACCTGTCAATGTTAGCCATCTTTTTTAAAACACTTCAATACATTATCTGTATTGTCTCAAGCAGGATCCTCTAGACCTGCATTTTCACCAGAACAGACATTTTTAAAGCTACCAGTTCAACATTTGAGGAGGGAAGTACAAGACTGAAGTACTGAGACATGACATGATCAGATCCTACCAATTCCAGTGATGA
This sequence comes from Falcunculus frontatus, assembly GCA_013398115.1. NCBI lineage: Eukaryota > Metazoa > Chordata > Aves > Passeriformes > Falcunculus > Falcunculus frontatus. The sequence continues at coordinate 551,798 of VZRV01005425.1, forward strand.
CAGCAATCCACTAAAGGCAATCCACTGGAATGTTCCTAGGAAGATGCTGTCAGAAAGATACAGAAAATAATAGCTGAAATCCTTTTTATGACGATCACACAATAATTTTGTAACAACCCCTTCTAGGAAAGGGAAAAAAGGATTAAATCTCTAAATTGTCAAAGAAAGAAAGGTAATGTGAAAATGAAAATTAATTAAATATGGTTTTATTCCTGTTATAGTTGCATAAATCCTGCTCTTCCAGTGAGCCCACAGCCGAATGGGAATCATTACAGAAATAAGTTGCTGTCCAGTGTGAACAAGAAGATCGATTTCTGTTCTTAGAACGAAAGAAAAAGAGTAAACCCTAACATATATAAAACTCACAAGGCAGACAGAAACTACATTGAACAAAATGTTGAAAAGAATATTTCAATATGTCTTCATCCAGGATCAAATTTTAAAATGTTTACATCTTTCAGAGGTGTTGAAGTACCAAATGCTTATTATTTGTTTGCAGTCTGCAAAAAGGAAAAATTTTATTCTTTTTTAAGAGGAAAATTATGTATTAGGAACATCCTACATGCCTGTCCTGTGTCTGTGGAAAAAGAACATTTAATTCTTTTCTCAGATACTCAGTCTAAGTCCTCACTTATAAAAGCCAAAGGTTAGTTACAGGAACAAATAAGATAAATATTATTTTATGGGTTAAGTTGTTTCACTCTCTTTAATCACGACAATATGAGGGACGTGCTATATGCTTTTTTGAAGGAAATAGATAGTCTAGCTGGAGAGATTTTATTACCAGCTAGATAATCTAGCTGGTAATAAAAGGCATGTTCAAAAAAATGAAGAGTGAAACAAACTATAAAATTTGGAGAATCCTCAAGACAGTACATTACAAATCTCTAATTTTTTTTTTTTCTTTGTGATTGCTTAGCACAGGCAGAAGAACCTGGGCTCATCCCTGTGTTCCCTCTAAGCAGTACCTTTGTGGTTTAGGTAACTTCTACATCTAATATATCGCTTAGTGAGATAACTTCTACCTTAGCATGCCCTAAAAACCCTCAAGTGACATAGGAATATTCCCAGAGTAGCAAATCCAGTTATCCAACCACTGGTCTGCCTGGCTGGGCTGTACACTTGAACTGTGACTCCATCCTCAACTTTGTAAAGAACTTCAAAAGAAAGGCTCATCCTTCCTGGGTGAGTATTCTGGCCTCCTCAAACATTTCATCACTGCAAAACACATACTGAAACAATGATTAGCACCACTGGCATGGGCCAACTGCCTGACTATAGGTGATCTGATGTTATTGACACCGTCAGTCTCCTGGAAGACCCTGGAGTGGAGCAGGGTGAATATCACACATCCTTGGCAAGAGCAAAAGGCAGCAAAATGTTACCTAGTCAAACTTACATCCAGTACTGCTCAGAGAAATCAGAAACACTGCCCCTGGCCAGGTATTAGCAAATCAGCACCTGGCTTTAGAGTCCTGACTTTTGCAAATCACTATTATCTCTCTCTTTCATACTACTGCTAATTATTCCTAATGCAAAATCAGCTAAGTGTTATTTCATAGTAGTATTCCCTTTGATTAGAGTCTTACGACTTACAAAATCTGCAATGTCTGATTCAGCTACATTCCCAGAATATAATCAGCTCAAATGCAGGTACAAGTCTCAGGCAAAGTATTTTGCTGTTAACTGCCTATTCTGTCTGGGTCCATGGCCCAGCAACACATCAGCAAAGTTTTTTGTTTCATAGAGAGTCTCAAAATTTCAGCGCTTTGCTTCTGTGGAAATAAAGCATGAAAAATTCAGGACAAGATCCATGCCCAGTGAGCATGAATAAATTAACATATTGAAAGTCAAACCATGCTGTCAACTACAATTCAAATTCAAAAGACTAGATATTTATGAGATATGATTGGAGGAAACAAGCCAAGTAGTCAAAAACTGGTCCAAAACTACTAAGCTACACTCAAAACCAAACAGGAAGGGAATCCCATGGTCCTAATTTGAGGTTTGAAGACAAAATTTAAGGTGAAGGGGAAAAGCGATAAGCTTCCTCTTTCGTGTGGGCTCTTTGGCCATGCAGGACAGTTCTGCAAGTAACCTGGGGTAACTCAGGCTTGCCTTCAGGCACGGAGCATGTTCCAGGAGTAGGGTTAGCAGGAGGTGTGGCAATTGCTGGGTAGAAGGGGCCTTACAACTGAAAGTTGACAACACAGGTAGCGCCAGCCCCGGCATTCTCTGCCCCTCAGAGCAATGAACACTTATGCTTATGCTCAGAGGCACATCCAGGTGTTCTCACAGGCTCTGACTTCCCACCCATGCACTTGTGAGAGCTCCTGCACAAAGCCCACTCAATCCACAGGGAGACACTCCAGATTTTCCCCTTCTTTCTCAGTCCGTTCAGCCTCTGCAAAGAGATACATCAATAAAACCTAAGCTTGACGTCATGCACTGCCAAGTTTCAAGTGTCAGCACAGGAAGGAGTAAGGCAAAGAGTGACCGGATGCGTCAGCTTTAATTCAACCATCCCAAGGAAAAGGGCTTTTTACTGACATCACACCCATTCAGATTAGATGGCATGACAAGCACAGTCACTCGAGAACTCAGATAAGCAAATGAGGAAAAGCGTGGAAATGTATTGTGAATAACCAACACTTAATTTTAGTCAGTGGAACAAAGAGGTAGGAAAAAATGCATTCCTGAAAATCAAACTGAGTTATGTCTAAGTATCCTCGAAAATCAAACTGAGTTGTGTCTAAGTATCCTCATCTTGTAATGTAAAAATTAATGAAATGCATTTTGTTCCAGTTAGGACATAGTGTAGTTTAGAAACCCATTCAAAGGTTTTGCAGCAAATAGAGAAGTATGGACATTTTCACGTCCGACCAGCTTCCTGATCAAAAAATTATACAAATCATAAGAGGGAAGAGTTTACCATGGAGTCAGGTTGTTTTAATAGCCACTTCACTTGACAAAACAATCTCCAAACAGCTTCTTTGTTTTTCAGCTAATGTAAATGAGAAGGAAGTATTTTACCTTTATATTGCTACACTTTTTCAGTCCTATAACTGAAAACACTTTCAAAATGATGTTTTCATTGGCCTGTCTTAAAGTAGAAATATTAACAATTCTGGGCCAGTTTCACAATGTTATTGAAGTTCTTCAATGCACAACTGTTCGTAAGGTAAGTCATGTCATCTATTGTTTCTCATAACCCATCACAATCTCTACAAGCAATCTAGGCAGCCAATCCAATTCATCTTGAAAACCATGGAAGTCCATATATATTATGACAAACAAATGGGTGGGATATTAGCATTAGCAGAAACAGAAGACACAAATTTGATTCCAAGAGCTCCATGAGCTTGCAAAGAAATGGGAGCTTAGTGTCAAAAGCTGACTGACTGTGAATAAATCAGCTCTAGGAAAAATTAGAATTCCTAGATCGTAAGTGACAGATGTCCCTTATGTTGGAATGACTTTCAGGCCATTTCATTTTAATTTTATTAGGAGAGGAGGAAAAACAGATACAGAGCAAAAGCAAAACACAAGACGGTGTACAGTGGGTTTTAAATTAATCTGCTAGTGTCAGGACTGCTTGTTTCATTCAGTTGACCCAGACTAAAAATACAGAAGAAGGAGATAAAGAATTGACTCGCAGTATAAAAACAGGGACAGTGTACATCCAGCACTTAAAAAGCATTACTTTTTTACAGTTTCCAATGATCAACAAACACACTTGGGAAAACACACTGGGAAAGTGCTTTGCTGAAGCAGAGGGCAAACAGGCTTCTTTGCCAGCTGCTCCACTCCACACTCGATGTCCACACCTGGCTGAAAGTTGCCAGAGAGGTCTCATCTTCACAGTTTCTAATAAACAGTAGACCTTATGTCCACAGGGTGCCACAGAAGCTGACAGTATGAACTTCCCCTGGTCCAAAAGGTGCTAGAGAAAATTATGGAGGATTGGTCCTGAGGGGGCTATCCCATGCCACATCCTGGATACCACTGCAAGAGGACATGCTTTAATCCCATGAGAGCTAAAAGTGAGGAGAGTGTTTTACAGAAAAGAACACTGCAAGCTTAAACTTTGTCTTACCTGTTTCATAAAGGATTGTCTGTTGGTCACTGTGAGAGTCAGCATGCTGGTCTGGATGGACTTTTTGTCATTGAATCACTGAATATGCTGAGTTGGAAGGGACCCATAAGGATCACCAAATCCCAACTCCTGGTCCTGAACAGGACAACCCCAAGAGTCACATCAGGTGCCTGAGAACATTGTCCAAATACGCTTCTTGAACTCTGCCAGGCTGGTGCAGTGACCGCTTCCCTGGGGAGCCTGTTCCAGTGCCCAGCCACCCTCTGGGTGAAGAACCTTTTTCTAATACCCAATCTAAACCTCCCCGACACAGATGCAGGGCATTCCCTTGGGTCCTGTCACTGGGCATCAGGGAGAAGAGATCAGTGCCTGCCCCTCCTCTTCCCCTCACACAGAAGTTGCAGACTGCAATGAGGTCTCCCCTCAGTCTCCTCCAGGCTGAACACACCAAGTGACCTCAGCCGCTCCTTGTATGGCTTCCCCTCAAGGCCCTTCACCATCTTCATTGCCCTCCTTTGGACACTCTCCAATAGTTTAATGTCTTTCTTACATTGTGGCACCCCAAACTGCCCCCAGCACTCGAGGTGAGGCCGCCCCAGAGCAGAGCAGGACAATCCCCTCCCTTGCCCGGCTGGCGATGCTGTGCCTGATGCCCCCCAGGACACGCTTGGCCCTCCTGGCTGCCAGGGCACTGCTGACTCGTGTCCAACTTGCCACTGACCAGGACCCCCAGGTCCCTTTCTGCAGCGCTGCTCTCCAGCATCTCCCTCCCCAGTCTGTCCAAACATCCAGGGTCACGCCATCACACATGGCAAATGCACAGCTGAGTGACCGAAAGGAAGTATTTGACTTGGAGATGGGACTTTCTTGTGCCACAGAAGAAGGACTAGATGAATAACTACTCGGTCAAACAACACAATGAAAATGAACAGGGAAAATTCCCACTGGCTTCCACTGAATCAGCCTATATTTTAGAATGAACTGTTGTTTATTACTCAGAACTTCTAAATCTAACTTTCCAGATACAGGGTTGGCATTTTTTTAATCTTGACTCTGGACTGGTTGATTTTTATTTATTTTGCATCTCTCTAAATCAGTACACTGGGACAAATTCCTGCTGGTGCAGTCTATCTTATCTACCACAAACCTCTCCTCCCCACTGACAACAGACAAGGTGCTGGCTCAGACAGCCTGCAGCATCAGTACAGCTATAAAAAGCATTCACTCCCATTCTCCTGGACATTTAATCATTATAGAGTTGGTGTTTCTTGAAAATCTGAATTATATGTGGCATTTGGAATTCCTTCCAATATAAAAATTTCAGAGGGTCATTTTTGTCAAACCCAGTGGTTTGTATTTTAAATGTGGTATTATAATTTGTAACGTAAACTTTTTTCCTTAATAAAAGTATTTTATGTCTAAAATTACTGAAAAAAAAAATTTAACTCACATTTATAAATAAAAGTAATTTTTTTTGCCAGAACACATTTTGCTGAACTGTTAACTGGGAAGTTATGGTTTTAATAAACTATTCAAAGCAAATACATTCAATCGGAAAAAAAAGTCTGGACACTTCCAGTAATGCAGTTTTAGGTGCCAGCTTTATTCTTAGACAATTTCTAAAGCACTCAGAGGCCTAAGTCAAAGGCCAGTGAGTATCCTTACAAAAACTGATTTATTTTAGAGGTGGAAAAGGGTTGTTAGTCTGAGTTGAAGAGCACCAATACAAGGAAAATACAGCTGCACACTATATGGCAGGGAACCTGATTTCTTTCATGATTCACTTTCAGTTTTCTTGCCAAGTGCATGCCAAGTCACAGTTTCAGAAAGGTGGGCCCACGAACTGGTGGGCACCAGAAGTGCTGGCAGGGCTCCTCCTGCCAATCTGTGCACCGAGAGGGCTGGGTCTGGATCGAGGTCTCAGGGACAGTGGGTCCCTGCAAGGGCAGCCCCATCTCCTCTCAATCTGCCCAGCACTGATGGCTCAGGAGTGGCACGTGAGGAGGACGCTAGCCAGAAGAGGGAAAGCAGGAGAGTCATTCCTTGTGTTCCCATTCAGCTAAAAATTGAAGCAGCTCCAGCCACCTCCCTGTACTGTCAAGGAGACGAGTATTTATATCATGTCACAGATGGCCTTGTTCATTAGTACAGTCTGAAAATGAGTGCACTCAGGATGTACCTAGCAGGAGCTTCCAGCCCCTGTCTGGGCAAGAAAAGGTGGGGGGACACCAACCTGCACTGCATCCACAACCCACCACTGGGTTATCAGCTCCCTCACATGCCAGCACCTTCACCTCAGTGGATGGGCTTGACATGGATTTCAGAACACTCCATCACATGAGTTCAGACTCAGCCCTCTTAATTTAATATCTTATCCCATATGTTTATCCACTAACACTCACTGAACTTCTGTGAAGTGCAGTTGCATTAACCATGTGTGAAGCCATAAGCTATCAACCCCAAATGGTTGTCACAATAAATTTATTTTTTATTGTTGCAATAAATAATTGCTCCCATAAAGAGGTATAGAATGAGTTTCCTTAGAGAGGTTAAACAGCAAATATTGTGACCTTGTTATCTGGGGACAATATCCAAAATTTGGAAGATCTGACTGGATGCTAGTGAAGGTGTCTGGTTAAACACCAAAAACAAACAAACAAAAAAAAAGAAACTAAATAAAAATTAGAGTGAAATGCGAAAAACAACAGAATGTCTGTATAAGAAGTAGAGCAACAGGGCCCTTCAGCATCTGGGTAGTATCATACCATAAGAAAAAAACCAATAACAAGCATTTAGCTTCATGGGAAAACTGGAAACATGGTGTTGAGAATTGCATTTAAAGTTAGGTGTCCATGTTCTTCATGTGGGGAGTTCTTTTTTTTTTGTTTGATCCCTAGAACAATGGGATCCCGTAACTGCTCTGAGCTCCAAACAACAGCTGGTGATGTACCAAATTAACAAAACTTTGCTAAGATATTAATGCATGAGGCTGTGCTTCTGCAAAGGTGCACACACAGCTCTGCAGGAAGTGCTACCTATCACCCAGACCTCACAGGACTTATATCAGAAATTTAGGATAGCCTTATTTATTCCAACAATTCAAGTACCAGTAAATTGAAACACACAAATGAGCCTTTAAATAAACTGGACAAGCACTAAACACCCTGAAAGTAAGGACAGGTGGGGGTTTTGTTATTCTGCTTGTGAGTGTCTAGTTAGAGAAAGATCACGATTTGTGACTTACTTTCATCTGAACACAGAGCTGGTGTCAGGACTAAATGGAAACTGTTTTCTTATTCTGTCTTTCTCACTGCAAGTCTGAAAAAATACATAATTTATGTATTGACATGAAAATAAACGTCTTTTGAAAAGAAGCTGGAATGTCCTCTGTTCATTGCAAATTTATTGTAAATTTATTTTTTTAATATATTTTTGAATACTAAATTTTTGATTTTTTTTTTTTTTAGTGCAATAAGACATCTGAACAGCTTCCACACTGCAGCAGAGTTGTCCGGGTCACATGCCTACAGCTGCCATTTAAAGTAACCAAGCCTGAAAAGTGTTGGTTATAGCTGAGTCAGATTTATTTTTTAAAAAAAGATAAATTACTCTAAGTGGGATGTGATTTCAGTATGAACTGAATAGAAGTGTGTGGCAGAGAAATAGGAGAACGCCTAAGTCAGTTACTGGTGACCTTTAACCAGGGTCATGCTTACAGCCACTGATCTACCTGTCTAATATTCAACTTCCAAACAAGCATTGGCAAATTGAAAAGAATTCCAAAATGAGCTAAATGAGTGACAGGAGCTATGGGAAAATAATACAGCATGCAGTTCCCAAGGCTCAGTCTACTTTTTTTATCCATAAAGGACTTGAGCATGACATAAACTGTATTGCTATGTCACTCCTCTCAAAATCCATGTAAGCAAGTCAACCACAGCCTATGAATCTGTGCAACATTTTTTTTGTTTTAAAAAAAGGGAATATCGAGCAAAATGCACCATATGCTGAGCTTTTTTTAACTATTCACAAGCAAAACATTTTTGAAAATGCTTATCAGATGGGTGAGACAGAAGAAAATGCCTCTTCAGATAAACTGATGTTCTCAAATTAATTCCCATGCCTGCAGCACAGCAGCTCCCCTGCACCCCACCATCACCCTTTTGCCTCTTACTTACACCCTACTTTTCAAGATACAATTTTCCTCCTAACTGCTGGCAGGCAAAGGATTTCCTTTACTTCCATCCCCTTCCACCTGCTTCTCTGGTGTTAGTACTGATTTATCCAAAATCCTGCCTCCAGCAAGCCCCACTCCTGCCACTTCTACTAAGAGCAAGCCACAAGCATATGAAACCTGTCCAGGTAAGAGGGTATTTTGTGTGTTTAACTTAACTTAAAGAGGGGAAAAGGTTTTGAAAGCCTCCCTCCCCCCACCTAAACCTTCTTCCTCTTCACAGTGATTTGCAGCAGATTCATGAAGAGCAGTCAAAGGGCTATGACTCTGTCCTGGGACAGGGGAAGGTTCCTGAGAGGAACCTTCCACATGAAGTATCATGAAACCAGACCCTTTCAAAGGAGAAACAAGTGTGTCATAAGATGGCTCAGAGCCAACACCTCCACCCCTTTCACACCATATTTCGTTTTTGTAATTAAAGGCTAGGGTGACACTGAGGACAGATTCTGAAAAATAAACTCTCTTTTGGTTTTCAAAAGGTTGAGTTACATCAACTAATACGAAATCAAAAGCACTAGTTTGTTTCTCTTGAGGGAACATGTTTCCAGAGGAAAATACACCAGATATATGTTTACTGGTGCCGAAGTGTAGTGCCAAAGAGGAGCTGGAAATATTGCTGGTGTAAGAAGTAACTATATTTTGAATCATCATAGAATCACAGAACCATACAATGGTTTGGGTTGGAAGGGACCTTAAAGATCATCCAGCTCCACTTAGGGCAGCAGTATTTCAAAGGCACCCACACACAGACTTTCAAGGCTTTAAGCAAGTTTTACGTTGGCATTAAGTACAAGTACTTTGGTGCATAAAACCTGGAACCCTACTTCACACCAAAAAGCTTTCCTGTTCAAGGATAGGCATTGAGACAAATTCCATCGAGCCACTGGAGAGCTCCACACTAAGGACATGTTCTCAGCTTACTCAGCTGAATGCACTGAACTCAACATAGGGCTCACTGGTTAAGGCAGCTCTCTCCTAAAACACTGAGGAAAGAGGCAGTGCAGGAGGACAAGTGCCTATTTGAACGACTGGAATGCAATAAAACTGGCATAAGTGACACTCGGTACCACTTACAGCTTTCCTTGAGTGCAGGGTGAGAGGTAAGAACAAACCTATAGGAAAGCAGCATTCTAAAATAGGAAAATAAGATATAGTAATGCGGCAGTGTGAAACCTGCACTGGGAATCTTTCAGAATAAACACTTAAAGCTAGTCCCTAGTAAATGGCTTAAAAACTATTCTTATCATAATATAGCTGGAGTGAAATTATGGGTTAGATACGGGTATTTTGTAAATTCCTCACCCTTTTATTCAAGTTGTATTATTCAATCCCACGGTGCAGAATTTTCTGAATGGAAATATCATGATTTGCTACAACTTCACAGGCAAAGCTCATAAATAATCTAGGAAAATATTCACTTGGCTGGGGAATATCACTTAGCCCCTGTTTGCAAGGCATGAGTGAGCTTTCCAGAGTACACAGGACTTGAGCTGCTTTTCTCTGAGCAAAAAATCCTCTCCCACAACACGCATATAAGCACATCCCCTTCCAAATTAATATTCTTACCTTATCTTTACTTTCAGAGTCAGAATCCTCAAGTTTGGTCCGAATGACAAAGGGTGTAGATAACCTCAGGAGAACTCGTTCAAATGTGGCACTGATTTTAGGAGAGACTATGTCAAAGCAGTCTTGGAATTTCAGGGTTTTATGAGTGTCACATCTGAGCTGCTTCCTAAGACCTTCTCCAAGCTGGAGAACCAGCATGTTTGGATCAAACATCAGATGAAAGGGGAAAGCTCTGCAGAAGGTGCTGATGCTGATCCTCAGGTCTAAGGGGGACTGGGAAGTTCCTGGTGGAAGTGCTTTTATGGTGTTTGCATTTTCATGTTCTTTGATAAGGAAAGTCAAGCAACTGCAGTTACCTGGGTTTGTCCCCTCTGAACACAACTTATCATTTGTGACCTGTTCTACTTCTACTTCCAAGCGGTAAATCTTCTTTGCTGCTGCTTTTATCATTCCTGTCATTGCAAATCCCACAATCTGATGTGGGTGAAAATAATGAAGCATGAGATTGCCTTCAGGGAGTTCTTTGCATAGGAAAGAAGGAGATTCCAGGGTGGCCTGTCTTCCAAATGAAGTTCTAATATGCTCCAGCAAAGCATCAAAGCCATTGAAGAAGTCTTGAAGGGTCCCACCTACAGCTCGAAGAACTCTTTCATTCTCATCAAAGCAGATATTGAAGAATTCCTCCCCAAACTTTTCTTGCATTTCTTCAAACTTCAGACCTATAGGACAACGAGACACTGATATCAACAACATAGTATTGTTACTGTGTCACATTTTCTCTTTTTTCTCTATTTGCCCAGTCCTTTTCCAAAACAGTGAGAGCAGCTTTTTCACTAGATGCCTATCCATAGGTTTCTGTGGTGGTTGGGAATAACCCTAGAAGCCATTTTTTTAAGTCCTCATTCTTTCAGCTTGCTGTCCCAGCCAGTTATTAGTGGGCCTGTCTCCTTTTGCCCACTGGCAGCCAGTATCCATTACAATTTCCCTGACTTTTGCATGTCACATCCAGGCCACTGCGTGAATGCACCCAGGCTTGGCTGCATCCCTTCCATTGTTGACTTGGCTACAAATGAGGCTTCTCTTCTTACAGCCCCTCTGTTCACTGCCTCCATGAAGGATCCAGCTCTCCCGAGCCTGAAGAATAAGATTCTGGGACTCAAAGTCAGTTGTTTGGCTTTCCATCCACAATGTAAAGCCTTTCAGTCAGATTACACTTTTAATAGCTGGGGATGGGGGATTGTGAGTTTTGTGGGGTTTTTTAGCCAAAATACTTTTCTCATTATAGGCATTGGGCACTGCCACAAGATACAAAGAAATAATTACTTATTCGGTTGCCTGCAAAGGAGAGCAAAGCCTTTTCATTTTAAGCTTCTACCTACACTCACCCATCTTTAAAAAAAACCTGCCTCTTAAGAGCAGTCTATGCAGCTAGTAATGGGACAGGTCTGTGATATCTCACAACGTCACTTCAAGTTTCTATCACACAAACTCAAAAGGTTTTGATTCACAGAGGTGATAAAGCTGGCACTGCTGAAGGGATGAAAAAATACCAGTAATGGAAATTTGTATCAAATCCTGTCCCAGTTTGTTATTTACCATTTTAAGGATAACCTACAAAAAATATTTTTGAGATGGTCATTAAGCATTTTCCTCTGTCTTATTTCAAGGAAGATACACTCTATTAAGTTTCATCAGTATATAATCCCCATGTCATAGTAGAGCTACAAAATTAATCAGAAGTTTGTACTGTTTTAAGATGTAACAGTATAAAAAGAAGTATTAATCAGTTGTCTGTGAATTAAAAATATCCAGAGTTTTCAAAGGAAATTAATATAGGAACTAACAACATAGTTTCTTCACTTCATTGAAATCATATAGAATTACATTTCAGTCAACTAATCTAACACCTTAAAATTTTTCTTGAATTTGAACAGAAATGAAGGGCAGTTATTTCTGTCCTGAAGGCACAACAGGCCCTTTATTTTAATGTGTATTCAGCATGGTTAATAACATCAGTAATATCCCAGCTGGTCACTGAACTTCTCATTGTTTAGACTCCTTGTAGGCTTTTAATCTGGGAAGAACAGAGCAGTTAGTGACTTTTATACCTGAGGTGTAACAGGGGCAGAAGTCGTGTTGTTTGCAGACAATAACCTTTAATAATCTCAAGGCAGTGTCTGAATTGCCTGTGTACACAGGCATAGTTAACACAATCAATATTCACAAGGGATTTCAGCGTTCCCCAGCTTTGCAATCTGCAACAATAATTTTGTTTGGACCTTTTATATGATTAATAGCAAATTAAAATGCATTAAATTACCTATAAAAATATGACAACATGAGAACATGACAAAGCATATTTTATAAAAGACGTAATAGGAATAATTTGGGAAAGTTAATTCAGATGCCATTACTCATAAAGAAATTTGGTCACTAAACTAGGTTATTACAAAAATATTCCCAGGATCTTTTATGACCACAGATGGTCAGCTCTGCAGCTAAGCCAAAAGAAAGTACCTCTAGTACACAATGCCCCCTAATATCCTGACTCAGAAGACTGTGTGCCAATTCCTGACTCATTACCATTACGTCTGCATAACACGGTATTGTAATACCTTACCAAAAAATACTCACTATAACCCAAAAAGAATCAAATTCTAACCCATACCAATGATGTCATAACTGGATATTAATAGCAAGTAGCTAAGAAATCATCATATTCTTATGTATACACAAACAGATATTCATACTTTCAAGTCTCATTGTTCCATGTAGTGAAGTGTGAGCAGCTTTGGAAGTCTGTGTATAAAAGTGAGCAGTCTAGCAGGGGCACCCAAGGCTGTAAGGCTGCAGAGGCTCTGAAAGCATGGGAACAGGACAGCATCAGAAACCCCTGGGCTATTCATACAAATGGCCAAATACATCCGACAAAACTGCCCAAAACGACAGTGCAGGTGAACTGCCTTTCAAGTGTATTATACAATTACAGTGGAGCACTCAGCTGCCCTGGCGCCACTAACTCGAAATGAGGTTTGCAGAACTGATCACTCCTGGACTCTGCTGCTACGTATGGGAGCCTCATCTCATTACCATTACTGGGAACTGCATCTCAGTATTTGGCCTCAGGTTTTGCTGATTGTCTTAGAACTGGCTATTCAGTCTGGACACAACATACTGACTCCAAGCAACGTGAATTATACTATGAAATTCAGGTAAATGACCTGGCTCAAGGACATGCCACTACTTTTAAAAACATTTGAGCTTTGAATTGAGTTACACATAGTACCAGCAGAAAATTAGATTAGCTCTAATAGAAAAATGGATATGACCAAACTCAACCAAACTGCTGGTCTGTGTTAATTGTGAATTTTCTCTATAATAACAAGCACTATGATATACTAAGAAAATTGAAGTAAATCATACAACCTTCAAAACTCAAAAAGTGTAATGTACCTGGCAAGGAAGTTTCTTCCTAAGCCCTACCAATAAAAGATCAATTTTTGTGTTAAGCATGATGTTTATCTTTGAATTAAAAATAATTATTTAATAAATTCCTATTATACAACCACACGCAAACTAATTTTTTCTGGATTTCTCTGCAAAGCTATTCGCTTCAGTGATGTCTTTGTGTAAAGTTGCACAGAATATTTGATATGTATTTTTACTGACTTATTCCTGGCTCTCTTATTGAAAGAGATGATGAACAGATGCTCACATAGCACTAATTCTGTATATACTTCATTATAACCTTTTCACTTGCTACCATATAAACAATCCAAATCTTTTGCATATCTTCTGTGGATTCCCTACCCCTATTTCTATACATACCTGTTGTGGTTTAAGCCCGGCTGGCAAATAAACACCACACAGGCGCTTGCTCAACCCCCCCACCCCAGTGGAATGGGGAGGAGAATCAAAAGTAAAACCAGTTTAAAAATTGAAACAAAAGGCAAATATAATAATAATAATAGTAAATAGTAATAATGATGACAAAAGAAACAAATAAAAACCCACAAGATAAGACAAGTGATGCACAATGCAATTGCTCACCACCAGTGCCAGACCCTGTCCCCGTCCAGGTCACTCCCCCAGTTTATATACTGGGCCTGACATTCTAGTGGTGTGGAATGTCCCTTTGACCAGTTTGAGTCTTGGCTGTGCTGCCTCCCTGCTTTCTTGTGCCCCTCCTCATTGGCAGAGCATGAGACACAAAAAAAAGTCCTTGGCTTAGGATAAACACTACTTAGCAACAACAGAAACATCAGTACATTATCAACGTTATTCTCATACTGAATCCAAAACATAGCAATGTACCAGCTACTGAGGAGAAATTAACTCTATCCCAGATAAATCCAGGACAATACCAGACTGGGAGATGGTTTCATTACATGCAGAAAAACCTTCTTGCTAAAAAAAAGAATCCCAGAACTCACTGTCTCTCTAGTGCATACTTTATTATATTTGGAGAATTCCACGTGCAAGTTGTTATCTTTAAATATTACATTTGGTATGATTTCCAATTTCAATGTATATGGATTTCCAATTTCAATGTATATTTCCTTTGGTTTTTTCTCTTACACTGAGAAAAGACAAACAAAATCAAAATAATCTTCTTATAACCTTCAGGTTATGCCCCTACATAAAAAGTCCAATCTTTTCAAACTCATCTCACACTCAATTGTTTTTCTGTTTGATTTTGCAGTGGAATAATTCAAATTGAATATACCATTGAAAATGTGAGTCAACTTCTGTTCATCAAAACTGACAATTTGCTACTCCATTCTGAAAAGCCAGCATTTCCATTCTTTCTTTTTCACTGTGGACCTCTAAGCAAAATTCTCATACAGCTTCTCAGAAAAAAACCATATTTGATATCTGTATGAGGGACCATCACTTCCAAATGCAGAGGCCACCGCACTCCCTTATCACCTCATGTATGACCCCGAAATGGCTTCCTAATGAGCACCAGCTTGCAATTGATAAGGAGGAAAAGGTCTTCCTTGGTTTCACCAAGACACTCCACTAAATGGTAGTGATACAAAATAAACCAAAAATCATCCCAACACTCTCTGCTGCTCCCCAACTGAAGTAATTTGTTATTTTGAGCTTCTGCTACTTACAAACCTTCTACTAATATATTGAATCAAGTTCTAAAAATTCATTGGTCTCAACTTGCTTTCCTCCTGGAGAGGGATCGACTGTGTTCCTACTACTCAAGCTAAGTTGAGAGGACAAATCACACATCTTAACTTTAATGCTTTTTCCTTAGAAGTTTCTTTTTGTTGCTTTTCCTTATAATGTCACTTTAATTCTAGTCCATACTGTAGAGAAATTAAATATGCACATTGGAAATAGAGGCAAAGCAAAGACAGAATGAAAATACTGCTATAGGCCTCCACTAAAAAGCACCTTGGGATCTCTGATAAATTATTATTCTTTGAATTTATGTCTCAAAGCCATTAAGAGAAGAGATCCTATACTTGTCAGGCAGATCCAAAATAACCAAAGTCTTTAAGCACAGGTTCAAAGTACAAATTAAGTATTTCACTGAACTGGAGCAGAAACAGATGACTTCATCCTGTAATAACATGCTAGCAAAAGGTCTTCACTTTCTTTTCAGCAGTTAATGTAAACTGCAAAAACACTAGAAAAATGTCAAGGAATTAGTGCAATATTTTTAAGTATTTGGTACATTATGAAGTGGAGAAATTAGATAAGAATCTGTTCCCATAAAAAAAATCACAACTCATAGGCTCTTCAGAAACAATCAGAAGATGAATGATGTGATAAAAAAATCAAAGTAATCCATTAACTGGTACAGCATGCAGAAGCAGTTACAAGCCATCCAGTTTTTCCTAAAAGTAAATAATGAAGACAATGGCTGCAGAGTGGCCAGCATCTGACTCATTTGGCATTGAAAAATACCTTTTTTTTTTCTGAGATACCATTCAGAATCTGTAAATATCAAACCTTAAGCGGCTGGAACAATTAAATATGCGATTCCAGACCTCATACTGTGAACAGAAGCAGAATTTGCCACCTTCAGTTATAGCAAGTATCTCTTAAATGTTTTTGGATTATCAAATTTTTGGCATCAGTAACATCTTTTCCTTAAACAGACCTTTGGACAGAAAGCTAGATGGCAGTTCAGAGTTCTAAAGAATGATTTCAGATGGTAGAGAAAGCAATGTTTAGTCTCTGAAAAAAAAAGGTTTACTTGCGTACAGACTAATGCCGAAGGTACATTAGATGAATCATTTGGCTTGTAAGTGTGCCTAGTACCAGTACCTAATTACTGTATACGTGACTTGATTTTACTTCATTATGATTGTGAATTTGTATCACCCTGGGAACCCAGACAGCATTTTTATATTACCTTTTTGGTAGTTTTTATATAAATACAATAACATAATTTTATGCCGTTACATATGGTTGTGACACAACTGTAAAATCCGTACACTTCTCCTACAGTGACCTACAGGGCCTGCATATCTTCCAAGATTTCACAGAATATAAATGAGAACTAATGTTAAAAAGAATTCCTGACACTTGTTCACCTATAATATTTATTATCCACTTTTAATGAGGTGTTTTCTTTCCTTGTCCTCTGACCAGTGATAGAAATAACATTGTAATTACTGTCTCTTGGTGAGGACCTGATCACCCCTGCTCAGCATAAATATAAAAGATTCTGCTCCAAAGTGTTGACACAGGAAGCTCAGATGAGATATTAAGAACAGGCAGCGGAAGGGGTTTTTGCCCTCATATAGTGCTCTCAGTAGCAGCCAATTCTGCAAGCAAAGCCAAGCTATGTGAAGCAAGATTATCATGATTTTATGTCCCCCACCACAATTTGGAAAGCTCATTTCTTATATTTGCCCAGGGCTTATTAAATGAAAACTGCAATCATCAGATTGGTAATTCCTAAAAGTTAAGCAGACCGGGTTTGTTTCATGCTAACTCTAGAGATTAAATGGTAATAAGGAGTTTTTTAATTTGCTTTTTATTCATTAAAATAAATATGTATTTCTTTGAATTAACATAGGGAGCAGAACTTCACTTCCTGGAACAAATAAAATTGCAATGACACATCTAAAAACTCTTCCCATGAAACGCAAAATCATCTCTCATAATTCTTCACATATATAAAGGGCTCAACTCATCTGACTAAATATAGAAATCTAGTGCTCCTTGGGTCTTCATAAGGCATCCAAGACATCTACAAAAGTACCAACAGATAGTTACTGTATCTGCCAAGACGTGGGACCTAAGGGAGACCTACACATTTTTGAAGGTTTGACAGAGGCCACGAGATACCTCACAGCACCTCGGATAATGACAAACACCTACATTTAGTCAATGAATCATGGCCAGAATATGTTCTTTATAAATAGACTTCCACAAGATGCTATTGTACATCATAACTTCAAACGGCTCATTATCTGCCGGTAGTTCATCTGCTTTCTAACAATAAATAGCTCTGATTTGAGAAGAGTGGGATGTCTTAAGGCCATTTGGTATAAATGTTCATCCTTTTCTAATTGAGATGCACTCATCTCAGTTTTGAAATCACATGAATTACGTGCTTTTTGTTTAGATTAGTTTCGTGTTGCCAGTGCACTGTAACATCTGCTAAATAACAGGAGCCCTGTGTGTATAGCTTGGACCCCCCAGGATAAAGTATTATTAGAATCCATTAGTATTGCCAGTCCTCTGGGCCGTGTAACATTTCCTTTTACGCCATTTGTAAACCAACAACTTTAATTATAAATCAGGCCGTGTATCCTAAATTAGTTGCATCCTAATGACTATCTGCAGTTCTTAGTGCAAAGGGAAATGATAGAAATTTATATACTTTCAATATATAAGCTTCTACAGTTCTCAGACACCTCCCAAGCAGTCAGTGTGCCAAACCTTTGTCCATCTTTTCCACATACCTGGTCTAATCTCATGGTAGGCTAAGATCTGTACTGGAACCTCCTTTTCAATTATTTCCTGCCTCTCCAAATATAGTATTTTTCAGCAGTTATTTAATAGTTACCAGAATGATGCAAAATTTCTTCCTCTTTAACAACAGAGTATCATAGAACCATAGAATATTCTGAGTTGGAAGGGACCTACAAGGATCATCAAAATCCAACTCCTGGCCCTGCAAGGGAGAGCCCCAAGAATCACACCATGTAACTGAGAACATTGTCCAAGCACTTCTTGAATTCTGTCAGGTTTGGTGCCATGACCACTTCCCAGGTGCTCAGCAGTGGAGCAATAAAAATTGAACAGCCTTCACCTCAGTGAAGCTCTCAGCCACCCTCTGGGTGAAGAACATTACCCTAACACCCAGCCCAAACCTGCCCTGACATAGCTTCATGCCATTGCCTCATGTAAGAGCTGAGATTTTCTTAGTTTCATAAAGGAAACACTGATCTTTAACTTTGACAAACGTACAGAGAACAAATGTCTTTTATGGAATTATGCCCTTTGTACTAAATGAAGGATCAGCCCTGCAAGATATATTTAGGCACGAAGAGATTTGCCCTATATAAAGCAGCCTGCAGCACATGTTCTCTTTGGTAGTGACAAGCAAATGTCACCCAGAGCAAGAACTCTCTAAAACCTTACACTAACAATGAATTCCACCTCCTCCTCAGTGTCTTGGGGAGGCTGAATCCAGAAACATGATTTATCTCCCTGACAGGACAGGGCTCTGGGCCAGGATTCCATACAACTTATCACCAGGGGATTAGGGAATCCCCAGAGAATTGCCACTGCGCCATATCACCCTCCAAACAGAAGATTCCCAGAAAGATAGACAGACAAGCAAAGTCCTCACACCACTCTCCAAAGAAAAATCAAAAGAAAGAGCATTATTATCCCATAAGTTACAAATGCCTAATAGGAAAGGTTCTTGCAATACACTGGAGTCCACATGCAGAGCTGACTTAGCAGCCATTGACATGTGCCGTGCATTTTTTAAGGAAAATGAGGTAACTGTAGCAAAATTTTAGGAACCAAATTTTTGTAAGAGATAAAAAAGAATTCTGTTGTATAAATTATTTGCTTGAATTAAAAAAAAAATGAGGGAGAATGTTTTTCTGTACCTTAAGCAGTGGAAAGTCAGATAGGTAAAATTACTTCTCCAGGCCTTTCTGCTGAAACAACAATCTGATACAAGTGCATTTGTAACTTCCAACTGTGTGACCAAGTGTTATTTATACAGGGTATCTAGCACGGTGCTGCAGTACCTGCAATTTAGATACTGAAGTCTAAAATACACAAATGGGCTTTCAAAGAGAACACTTTTTTCATGTCGTTAGAGACTGGGTCTGAACAGCTACTGCTGCTTTGCAGATTTTGCACTACAGCTCTTTTTATATGACTTTTTGAATTTAGGTTACTTTTCATTAGTTTTACTATCAAAGTGAGGACAGATTACAGAGTTCCTCAGCAAGATGCAAAGAGGCTCCAAAAGAAATACCGGTGCCATTTAAAAGACAGGTAACTGCTTTAGTGAAGCTCCCTTTCTTTTTTTTGCCTTGTGAAGGACTGAGGAGTGAAAAATAGCTCATGTTCACAAAGGCTACATTAATTGTTTGCAGTGTCTGAAAAGAGTGTTTGGAGGAGGTGAGATGAAGGCTGTACAATTTTTATCTGACTTGTGCATCTAGGATATGAGAAATATCATGTGATGTATCAGAAGTACTGAGTGGGGTTCAAAAAGGAAAATCGGGCATTTCTCTACTGCTTTGTAAAGCTCAGTAGCACAGACCTTCTTTGAAGATCTGCCAAAAAAATAAACACGAGATAGGTCATGAAGGCTTTATGTCCCAGAACAAATTCCTTACAATAGTAGTTACAGAACAACAAAAAAAGTTTTCATCCCTAATTTCCTGTTGCCAAAGTTTTAATTTGAAGCTACATGAAGGTCTTCTGCTCTATTCTGTCAGCATTTAAGTAAAAATGCACACTCTAATCTTACTTGAAATCAAATTATTTTAAAGCATGAGGACAAAAGCAGTCCCAAACGAGATTTGCTGTCATTGCTCAAAATGCTGAATATACAAGGGGTATGAAAATTTCTTTGCTTCAAGAAGGTTGAAATCTGAATAGCACTGACATATGGCTGAAAGGATTAAAAAAATCCTGTTATCTCCATTATACAGATGGGAAATTGAGGCACAGAAAGAATAAAAACTTGCCGAAGGTCAAATAAGAAATCTCTTCAGATACAACTTTTCTCACTAACATACCTCAGTATAAGTTTATAGACACCTAAGAAAAAAATGTGGTGGTAATCCCCATAACATACTTCATCATGGAAATATTTTTTTAATTGTTATTTCTAAAGTTCAAATCCACACTGTCAATCTCCTCTGAACACAGTTTAGTGGTGGACTTGGCAGTGCTGCATTAACAATTGGACTTGATGATCTTACAGGTCTTTTTCAACCTAAAGGATTCTCTGTTTCTGTATGCTTATGAAGGACAGTATAAAAGCATGCATGCACCAATTAATGAAAGCAGAGTCTATCATGAAGCTGTCTGGACTATTTTTGAAAGGATAGAAAGTTAAAATAAATATTCCAGCCTCAGAAGCTGTCATTGCAAAGGAAAACTGTGTGATTGATCTGGTATCAGACACGCTTTACAGAACGTGAACATGATGGACATGGGTTCCTTTAATTACAGTGGTTTAAAGCAGGGAGACTTCTACTGATGTCTTGACTTGAAGCAGGAACAACTCAGCAAGGAGACAAGAAGAATCAGATCCCTGCACTGCAGGAAGACGGTGACACACTTTAGTGCTGACTTGACAAGAGTAAAATTGCAGTATTCATACATGATAAATCACATGCATCAAGCTGAGTGAACAGCTTGCAGTCAGCACTTTCCTGTGAGCAGTGTAAGCACCAGGACCACAGTGTGAAGCATCTGCTCACAGTCTTCCAAGCTTACCAATGATCTCAGCATTTGCACTCTTCTGATGAATAAGGAATGCCAAAAGACTACTTCAGAGGTGGTTAGAGGATTGGGAGAGGTGAATCATGTTGGCAGTTTTTAAGGTCAGAGAGCAGGAAGCTGCTTCCAAGGATCTTTAAGGAAGCATTTTCTTCCAGGCCTAGACACCAAGTGCCTCTTACTGTTCATATAAATAAACTAAGAGCCAGATTTGGTCCAACAGTTTCTAGCCTTCATCAAGTCAGATTCATGCTTGCCTCCTGCCTCAGAAATGCCAGTTGTTCTAGGTACACACCTCAGTGATTACATCCCTCTTTCATAGAGGCAGCTCTTACCAGTCCTTATTCAACCAGAAAAGTAACTGAGTATGTGAGAATTAATTACACAGCCTCCATTAATTATTTACCTGTTGTGATAGGAGCTACAATTAAAATAAAGAAGCTGGGTTTACTGCTCATTCCCTTATGTTCTTGTCCCAGATAGGGAGAAGCATTGCTTTTAAATTATCTCAAGGTTTTGCTCATACTGAATGGGTTGGGTTTTTTTTGCTAAGAACTCATTCTTTAAGAGGTGAACTTGCCCAAGAAGAAGTCTTTGCAAACTAATTTTCAACAAAGCCCACTTTAATAGTTCCCCAAGATAGTTATCCTTACACTTTGGTCCCAAAAGTCCAATCTGCCCCTCATAAACATGCACTGTGAGGATACCACTGAAGAGACAGGTTGCACATTACTCGGCCATGCTGAGGCACTAGGACTAACACATTGCTTTAAAAGCACTACGAAGGTGAAAAATTATTCATAACTGTTTCTCAGAACACATACTTTGTGTCACGGTGAAACAAGTACTGAATGTCTAGTCTGGCTTTTTATAATATTAATATGCACCTGATAACATGAAAAGTCTCTGCTTTGTGTGAGTCCTGCCTTATCACCCATAGTATTTGTTTTAGAGAGCTAGCATGCAAATATTTTAAAATAAAGAAAAAAGGTAACTAACACTGGACACATTTAGAATTTAATTTGTTTTAAATTCTCTCCATGACCACACATGCAAAATACAAAATGCCACCTCTTTCTATCAGCAGATAAAGGCATGCAGAACATTCTTGACAGCACCTAGCATTTTATAGAATAAGGCACCGGACAGCAAAAAAAAAAGTATTTTGAATGTCAGTGAAACACAGTCATGTCTCAACTGGAACATGTTTGCTGTTTCACAGAGTACACCAAGTCTGTTTAACAGTTTCCAGTAGAAAAGACAGATACACAATGCATATCCTCTGAAAGTATTTTAAGTCAGCAGGATACAATGGTAAAGACCAGAATGTAAGCAGAGTATCACCTCATCATATTCCCCTGACATGGAAAGTTAAATCTTATCTTCAATTATCATACACAGTCAGATTTCAGTGTTGTGCTTCTCGCCGAAGAAAATCTAAGTTTCCAGAATGTTTCATGTCTCAAATAAACCCTGCTGTTGTTTCTCAGGCCCTCTATCCACCAGAACCACGGATGATAAAAGTGTCTGTTGTTCTGCAGAACCCCTATAAAAACACCAGAGAGAATTCCTAAGCAAGCCCACTTGCCAAAAGCCTTTGAAACTTCTCTAATCACTGGGTATTGCACAATACACATTCACTGCCTTCACTGACAATCAGTCTGGATTGTCCTAAAGACTCAAAATGTATATAGAAAAGGAGACAAATGTAGCAGTGCACTGTTATGTTGCTGCCTATATCCTAAATTTCCACGGTTGGAGCAAAAATTTCTTGCTTCATTGTTGGCATTAGGATGGTCAGTAAACTTTCCTTCCAGCTAAAGGAAAAAATTCCCTTGAAAAAATACGTACCAAGTACATTAGCCGTACACTGGAGAATTCCTGAGACATCTTCAGTTTCTTCATTGCCAGAGCAGTCTGTATAGGAGCATTTGTTTGATAAATTGTGAAAATTCTTCTCTGCATCTCTGTAACTACAGTAAAAAAAAAAATAAAGTTATAACAACTCCTTATACAAATGCAAATTCAACAAATGTCTTCCAGAACAAAGTGGCAAAGGATTAAGACCTTCCAGTGATGGGCAGTTTCAAGATTCAGGTGGAGAGAGTGCTGAGCCATCTTGTCTAGACCATGCTTCTGTCAAGAAAGGTTGAACTAGATGAGCTTTGAGGTCCCTTTCCAACCTGACATTCTATGACTGAAAAATATTTCCTATTCTCTTTTTATAAGAAACATTACAGTTAATTAAGCAGTCGTCATCTGATGGGATTGCACAGAAGCAGGACTGAACAGCAGTTTACCATTTACATTCAGATTATGTCTTGTTATTCCAAAGCATCTCTAAGAATTTGAGAGAAAAAAATTAAAGATTAAATTAAAAAGCTTATCGTGCAAGGCTGTGAATTGGGAAGCACAGAGCAAAGTATTACCATGCACCTTTCGCTACCTCACATTAACACTTACCCAATAACTTGATGCTCAAAATGCTGCAGTGTCTTTTGAAGAGTTTGCCGAATGGTCTGAGGCTACGGAAGAATAATTTTAAAAATTGTGAGATTAGGGAATTGTAGCGCAGTTCAATTAACAGATCTTTTAATGCACTATTTTTCTCCAGTTTTACTCCTCTTTATCTTCTACCTGCCATATGCCCATCGCAACAACAGATATGAAATATTATTATTCATTCCTTGTATCTTACTTCGCCATTTAAATAGGAAGAGTTTTACAATGTGGCATAATTAATACTGCTTATAAGGCTAGTTGCACATAACAAAGGAGCCACTTCACTCTCAAAAACAGCTCTCAAAAACTATTGCTCACCAACTATCTCACTAATTTAAAATAATTAATTTGAAATAATCTGCAAAAAAATGCTATTATTTTATGATGAAAATATCACCAGGAAAAGGCATTGAGTTTTTAAACTCCATATGCTCCCTAGAGCATTTTTTACTAAAGAATATTAAAAAGATGCAATTTATTTTGGTTTACTTTCCTGACAAGCTATGACTCTTCAGTCATCTTTCAAATTATCAGGAAAGTCGAGTTCATCAAAAGAAAATCACGACATGCTTCAAGCATTTCTATGCTATTTCCTTTAATAGGTGTTCACCAAACTACGTATGTGCATAATTGTCTTTATTTGCATTATTACTGCTACTGCAGTGTTCACCAAAATACTCATGTATATAAATGTTTATTTACTGTACTACTACTGCTGTTGAGGCTATTATTATTTTGAATGAATTCATGAGAGATCTTTGGGCAAATAAATACGATATCCATGTAATTTTCTCTTTCAAATTTTCCAAGCCACTTATGGCAAAACATTATTCCTCCAAAATTACTAGTTTGTATCAAATCTGATGTTCTTCACCTGTCTATTTTGATCTGGTGCCAGAAGTCAGACAGAGATACACAAATGGGATTTATAAGCTTTTCTTCTGTATCAAAAGCACGCAAGGACATTTTGATCAGACTTACAACACCACACACTGAAATTTTAGAGATATTAGGTCTTTTCCTGCCTTTTGGAATACACATCTAATTGTTTTAGAAAGTAATAGTCAAAATGCCCCTTAATTAGAGGAATTTCATTCTAAAACCACAATCATTTTTGAAAGTCTTAAATTTTGCTTACGGACCTACAGATTCAGCAGTTCAAGAGCTGAGCCTCCTACCTACTCCTGCTCATGAGTTTGCAGAAGGAGGCATCTGGCCTGATGACAGCAGGAAGAAAAAAGTGTATACCGGGCTACACTAGGTTTATACAACTGCAAAAAATGTATTTTCTAATACCAAACTGTAAGAAAGTGTCTACATTTCTAAATTAAAAGAAATGCATGCACTTAACAAGAGCATAAGAGGGCTTATAGGAAAGACGGGGACAAACATTTTAGCAGGGCCTGTTGCAGCAGGACAAGGGCAATGGCTTAAAACTAGAAGAGGATAGAATTAGACTTGATATAAGAAAGAGAATTTTTATTACAAGGGTGGTGAAACACTGGAACGGGTTGTCCAGAAAAGTGGTAGGTGACCTATTCCTGGAAACATTCAAGGTCAAGTTGGATGGGGCTCTGGGCAACCTGATTTAGCTGAAGATGCCCCTGCTCATTCAGGGGAGGCTGGACTAGACGACCTTTAAAGGTCCTTTCCAACCCAAACTATTCTATGATCCTATGAACAAAAAATAAGCTCAACATAGATGCAAACCCTGAAAGAGGTTTTCCTTGTTAACTCTATATCAGATAATTGCTTTACTTCTCTGTGGGAGCTAAGTTATCTGTTCCAAAAGGCTTTAAAAGTTGCATGTTCTCTTGTAAAACAAATTGGAAGCACCATATGAGTGAAATCACCACATATCAAAAAAATATCCCCTTCTCAGTGGTACAGCAGATGTTGAAGTCCTCAGGCCGAATGGACTACAAATATATTTCATGGCATGTTCTCACAGAGATTCAGAAGTTTTCCTGTGCTCAGCAGGCAGAAAAGTCCACTCTTCACACATAGAAAAGATGCATTTTCTCACAGCAGCAACAAAGAAAAACAGATTAGCTTTAAGCAATGACGTGAGAGTTGCCATTTCCCATCTCCATACAGCATTTCCCTCAGCCCCTACACACAGAACATTAGTACTACACCAGCAACTCCTCTGACATGAACAGGGAATAATAGAAATGTTTGATTGCTAAATTAAATTTCCATTCTGGTTGTCCCAAAGTGCTTTTACAGCAAGCATATGGAAGGCAGCAACACTCGGTACCACAGCAGAGAGGAAGGAAAAATAGCTTTTTGTCTTCTCAAGAAGTTTTGCAGCTTAGAACACCTGAGCAATAGTCCACAGATTGTCTTTGTCTTTCTCACACCTGGCACATATACTGCACTCCTTAACCAGGGAAAAATCATTTTGATTACCTCAAGATTTGACAATACAAGTGATCTCCTAGTCCTGAACTTATTTCATTGGTAAATGTCCCTTCCCCTGAAGTGCTGAATGGAAATAAATAATATCCCATGTTATCTTTCTCTTCTGAAAGCTAAATCAGTTGCCTAGCTGTTGTCAGGCAATTCTAAACAACCCCATGAACTCACACCCCTTTTCACTGGCAACTTCTATCAAATCTTAGAAATTAAGTACAGACAAAAACAGGATTTACGATTAAAACACGGGTCATAAACAGAGCTTGATATAATGTGCTCAGAGCCAGAATGAAAACTGATCCAAGGAGTCACAAAGCCTTTCTTCATCTCTGACAAGAATTATTATGGCATGTTGCTGTGCATCGTTAAAAAGCCGCTATGCTCACCTTCTCAGTTTGCTGTATTTCATTGCTGGTGAATGTCATTTTGCTATAGATGTATTTCCGTAACCAGGGCCATGTCTAAACAAAACAGTGAGAAGAGATATGACACCTGTTTACGGCTGCCTACAAGGGCAGTCTGGTGTATTATTTCTTCCACTACTGATACTGCATTGCCCAAGAGACAGAGAATGACCAGCAAAACATTTCCACCTCTTTTCTGTATCCAGTAACAAGACTGGATGGAGGCAAAATAGCTAAACCTTCTCCTAGTAGCATGGCACACATGACCTCTCCCAGAAGCATAGTTCAAGCACTCAAGGAGGTAAAAGACAGGCTTTGACCATACAGCTCCTCCACTGCAATGCCATTTAGGTGCTCAGTGCCACTTATTTACTAGTGAGGTTGTAAAACTTCATGGCTACTTAACATTAAAAGATTTAACATAAATGTAAACCACTGAGTATTACTTAAACAATTAAATGTCAACAATTCCTTTTGATTATGATGATTGACTAATATTTGTATGCATCACAAGAGGAATACTCACACCAGTTCATGTGCCTAAGGACAAATCAAAGACAAATTATGGCTATTCCTAACTGTAAATTAATCCAAGGATTGCCATACCAGATCACATCCAAGCTCCATATGGCATGATGATATATAAGGTATAAGGGAACACTGGAGGTACTCAGACTGATCTCTTGCATGGCAGAGAATAGAGAACTTCCCTAAAATAACTGAATTCAGATATCAGGCCATGGCTAACCCTAATGTGTCAGAATAATTTGTAAAATATAACTGAATCAATGAGTCATATAGGTTTGAAGGAACCTCTGGAGGTCTTCTAGACCAATGTCCTGCTCAAAGTAATTTGAGTTAAAATTGGTTGTTTAGGTCATTCCTCAGACAAGTTTTGAGTGTCTCCAAATACGACAATCCCACAACCTCTCTGGGAAACCTGTGCTAGTGTCTGAACACCCTCATGACATCTCTTTTTTTTCCATAATTCTGATTTTAAACTCCCATCTTTCAGCTTTGTTTCCTCTCATCCTTCTCCCACTGTGTATCCCCGTAAAAAGCCTGGCCCTACACACCCTACACAGTTTAGCTGTAGACTGCAACAAGATACACCCAAAGCTGTC
Source organism: Falcunculus frontatus (assembly GCA_013398115.1). Taxonomy (NCBI): domain Eukaryota; kingdom Metazoa; phylum Chordata; class Aves; order Passeriformes; genus Falcunculus; species Falcunculus frontatus. The sequence goes on from VZRV01005425.1 coordinate 579,098, forward strand.
TCTCCAGAAAAGCTGAATAGATGCAGCTTCCCTAGCCTCTCCTCAGATGTCCCATGCTCCATCCCCTGACAATCCTAGTAAGTCTTCTGCTGGCCCCAGTATCAGTCTCTGAAGGTTGTGTAAAGGTAACTGGTTGCTAATTCAACTTTGTGACTCTGATGGCCACATCTGAGCCCTAAGGTCCAGTCCATATCCCACCCACCCCATAACCCACTTAAGCAGACTTTATCCCACCAGATTGGCTCTAAAGACACTATAGGAAAACACGTCAAAGACTTTCCTAAAGTCAAGGCAGACAACAACCCTTCATCCACTGAGCCTGTCATCTCATGACAGAAGTCAATCAGGCTGATCAGGTAAAATTCATCCTTGCTAAAGGGCATAAATGTGTGTAAGGAGTCCTGAAGGAAACAAAGGGGTAAGATTTTGCCTGGCTTTTCTCAGTCACTGCCTTATTATCCCTTTTTGTGCTCAGAGAAGGATTCCAAAAGGATTTCCTCCATAACTTCCCCAAGTATTGAGGCTATTGGTTTGTAGTTCTCCAGACCCTTCTTGTCCTTCTTGGTGCTGAGTGCTACATTGGCCTTTTTCAGGTCATCAAGTACCTCCCCTGACTGCCATGACTTGAAGTCTTTCCTATCTCCATCCCTGCATGCCTCAGTTGTCTCCCATGCCTGCTTCCAACTTCTGCTGACATCTTTTTCTGCATTTGAACAAATTAACTATTCTGATGCTTTGAGGAGGGTGTCAAGGAGTCCGTAAAGCTCAACCAGCTTCTTGTGCCCATTTACCCTACAGACTAGTTTCCCACTGGAGCCTGAAAAAAGGAGCTATGAAGAAGTGAAAATCTGCTCTCCTGAAGTATGAGGTAGTGATTCATCCCACTTATTTTTCTTCCCCACTTCTCCGAGTGTTTGGAACTCCAGCATCTCAGAATCACTGTAGCCAGGGATGCTTCAACCTTCAGATCTTCAACCAGTTCCTCCTTGTTTGTGAGCAATAGCTCCAGCAGAGTATCCCCACCCTGTCAGCCCACTGATCACCTGTGTTAAGACACCGTCTTCAGCACACTCCAAAGATCTCCTGCATTGTTTGTGCTCAGACCTATTGCCCTTCTAATGGATTTTAAGTTGGGCAAAGTCCCTCAGAAATAAAAAGGCTTTCTGAGCTTTTTGCTATTTTGAGGCTTCATATAGCTGTCTAAAGGCCTCCTCTGCTTTCATTTCTTGACCAGATAGTGTGCAGCAGAGGTACCACCACACCCCCGCTGCTCAGCTGCCCTCTGCTCCCGACTCTCATTCTCTGGGCCTCCTTGCTCTGTCCAAAGGAAACTGCCCACATGTAGCTGCCACCTCTTTGCATAGAGTATAGCTCCTGCTTCTCACCTTCTCAGCCTGGCCTTCCTGAAGAGCTTGTGTCCATCTCCTACAGAGCTCTTGTCCTGAGAGCCATTCCCCACAAGGATGTGTGCAATCCCACAGGAGGTCCAAGCTCAGTAGCAACATGGGGATGTCTAATGCCACCTGTTTGTTCCCATGCTGCCTGCATTTGGGCACAGGCACTTGAGATAGACTCTCAATCATGCTGCTTTCATGAGGTGAGCCCAAGAGCTTCTTCCATCTTTCTGCTCACCCTTTTCTTCAGAGAATGAACCCCTTTCCCCAATAAGCATCATTTAAAGCCCCCCTCATAACGTTGTGCAGCCAGTTAGAGAAGACTTCAGCTCATTTTGTCAGATTCTTGCTCAGCAGTCCTTGCTCATCAGAGCATATCCCATGTCCATGGAGATCGTAGCCCTGCCAGAAACACAACCAACACAGCTACAGACCGCCTACAAGATGTGCCTGCTCCAACCAGAGCCTTCCCCCTTAACCAGCAGTATTGAGGAGACCCCAGCTGGGCACCCGCACCCTTCACCCTTGCACTCAAAGACATGTAGTCACTCCTGACACACTCAGGGTCTCCCCTCGCTGCATCACTGGTGCCCACAAGGATGAGCAGCAGTGGTTTGTCCAAGAGACAAACAGGCTTTGGCAGCCTCTTTGCAACACTTATGTGTGAGCTCTTGGCAAGCAGCAAACCTTCTGCAACAGCACAGCAGGCTGGCACATGAGGGCTTCTGTCTCCTCAGGAGAGAGCTTCTGATACCTACCACCCTCCTCTTCTGGAAGCTTCTAAGTGTTGAGGCTCTGCTGGCTCTGCTGCCCCATCCCAGGGGAGATCATCTCTCCCACCTCTTCACAGGGCATTTTTATCTTCTCTGTACCTGCTGAATCACAGGTGGAACAGGGGTCCTTACTTATGCTGTCAGAAGTAACGCACCTCCAGCCTTCTCCATCTCGAGAGTTTCCACCCTTGACTCTCAAAGCTTATCTCTGTTTTTTTCTCCTTCCTTTCAACATGGAGCTGAGGTTCTTGCCTCTGCAGGGCCTCTGGAAAGATCTGTTCATCCTCCCTAATGCATACAGCCCGCTCACTATCTAGCACAGCTCTTCGCCCTGGCACCTCATTGCTCTCTGACCTGAGCACCCAGCTTTTGGCACCACCAGGCAGCAATCCTGGCGCTGGCAGCCCTGCCACGACAGCCACTGTCATTCCGCCAGCCACCACTGTCCACAAGATGCACCCTAGAGAAATGTGCCATTCCTGCTAGATCTCATCCTGCTCTCCAGTAGTGCAAAACCAGTTCAAGTCCTGAAGACAGAGGAATTCCTCAATATTATTTTTATGACTAAATGGAGAAAATCTTTATGAAGATATTTGTCTAAATGAACTTGAATTATTCCTGGTTTTTAAACTCAGATGACTTCTTTTGAAAAAGGTTTCTGGTTTAAACTGTGGGTTTTTTTCTTTTTCTGAGTTCAGTTTTCTCTTCTTGCAGCTTCATTGCCTTGGTTTTCAAGGCAAAGGGGAAAGAACTTCCACTTTAACAGCATCCCTTCTTACAAATGTCCTTCCTAAGGCAATCAAATATAAACTTTCCAATCTTCTCAGAGGACAGAGATTTTAGCCTATTCCCTAGCCATTTTCTGTTGCCTCTGAAATGTCTTTCATTTGATTGCAACACCTGTGGAAATAAACGGTAAGGCTCATCTGCCCAACTGCAGGCATCCACAGTGATTGATTTTATCCTCTGGTTGGCATCTAATACGTGCCTGAGGACTCAGTCTTTATAAATACCCATTTCTTTCTTTTGTCTAGAAGAGACATTGAGTGATTGCTTTAGACTTTGACATCTTAAAGTGTTTCAGGACAGACAAACCCCACACTGAGGTGACAGAACTGCACACAGTATCCCAGATGACTCAGTCTAAATTTACATAAATGCAGTTTCAAATTCTCCATCCCAATCCTTTTGCATCCTAAGATATCTAGACAGAATTAGTGAAGAAAGGGGCTGTATAGAACGCTTCCAAGAGAGCAGCCAGGTACACAGACAGTTCCTCCTTAGCCCTAACAAAGTTTCAAAGATTTTTCCTTGGAAAAGCTAAGTGGCTCCTAGCTGAGCTTCCAAAGGGCTCCAGCAGTCATGCTGTTAAAAACTTGAGTGCTTAAAATTTTAAACGTGGAAACTGAAGCACTGAAGAGCATAACAGGCTCAGCTAGAAACCACTTTGCTTCTATCAGAATTTCTTCAAGTATGTCCGTCAGGTCGGGGGGCTCCTCCTCACTGTTGTGCCCTGGGGAGTTGTGAAGTCCTTCCCAGAGGAATCCGCACCCCTGCACGCAGGAGAGGCTGTGGACCTCAGCCAAATCAGCACTGTGACACTGAAAGTTTTAAACGCTTCAAATTTCAAGTGTTCAATCACAAACTCAGCAGATGTGTGAGGTTTTAATTGCCAGCTTCACTGTTGGTGATCATTCATTAATGAAAAACATTTCTTTTTTCATATTTCGAAACCAATTTTAGTCAAGTCTTTGTGCTTAGGTGATTGCAGATCTCTAAGCACACACAAGCAGGTGTGCATCTGGCCCATCCCAAAGAAGATAAATGGCAAAACAGTAATTTTCAGTCTGGGTATTTTTAATATTTACCCCATGATCATGTAAGCAGTGAAAAACTGTTCTCTCCCTGTCCTTCTGGTCACCAAAATATTGAATTAAAGAGGTTGTAAACAAAGAATCAAGGCTCCAACTAAAGACAAACATTTATCAACACTCCCAAGTGCCAGGAGAGGAGAGATAAGTATTTAAATTGCTGCAGCTAGGGAAAAGCAGAACTGAGAAAGAAGGCTCCTTTGGCATCCAGCAATGTTCTGATGATGCAGAAAGGAGGAAGACTCCCTAGCAGGTCCTGCACAGGCAGCATCCCTCCCTGTCTCCTTCCCAGTAGCTGAAGAATGGAATGAAAGGGAACAGACAGAAATCATAAATAGAGAAGCAGAGTCACAACTTAAGCAATCATCTGAAATTTTAAAAAATAAATAATCATTAGGGGTTCAATAGTGCTTTTGAAAATACAACCAGGAAAAAAACCATAGTTTTGCTCTCTAGCTTCTGAACATTTTAAAGTGCACTCATTTATTAAATGCTTCTACAGGAGCCAAAAATATATTTTCTTCATGAAGACCATCTTCCCAATTCCAGATGTTTGTACTTTAGATAAAAGCACCCCCTGCTTGCAGACCTCCACAACCAGCAGCAGATTTGGTATCAATAGAGGAAGATGCATAATCCCCAGGAGTGGACTGTTTGGGGATCCAGGGCAGGATGACTGACAGCTGGAGGCAAAACAAGCTGCCTGCAACAGCTCACGATGATCCAGACGGGACTGTGCGAGGGTGCAGCGCCTGAGCTCAGTGCAACCGGCAGATAAACCTGAGACCATTCTGCTCCTCAGTTCATACGAACTGGGGTCCTCCTCACAGAGAAATACTTGTGCACATCAGAGAACTGCCTTAATTTAATAAATAACATTGAGATTAATAATTTTACCCAATACTATTTCATGGCAACAATGCAAACAATACGAAGAAACAAAGCAGAGCCAAATAATAATTAGAAATTATAAGTTCTGCATCCCCAGCGGCCTTTCAGCTAGAAGAATCAAAGACATTACAGATGGAAATTGCCTATTAGATCATCTAGTCTAACTCCTTGACAGTGAAGGATAAATATCTCAGGGTGCTATCCCTTGCAACACCAGCTGGGATCACTTTGTTAATCTCTGAATTTCAGCCTGGTCTGGAATGGACACAAGATCTGTTCTGTGCTGCAGAGAGAATGTGTTCAGTGCGTAAGAATATAATAGAAGATCTATTGCTAACGCTACCTGTTCATCATTTAATGCAACTGATATCTACTACATAAAATCATCCAGCAGACTGTTAGGAAATGAAAAGCTTTATATTCAGTCCCTTTCAAGGAATTTTTTCTGCTGAGATAGAAGAAGAACCAATCTCCCCAGTGTAACCGGACCTAATTTCACATGCAGCTCTGCATAGATTTATCCCTTCAAAACCTATGGAGAAACCACAGATCTTTTTCATCTTCATTTTGAAACTTAGTTTGAGAGTTGGCAAACACACACATGTAGAAAGAATATGAATACAAGATGGAATAATTTCTTTTACTCAAAGCACTTCATAGCACCCTTTAACATTAGCACAAGAGATAGAAGGAAAGAGAAGGCTTTCCTCTGTATTAACATTATGCATTTTATCAGAGTACAACCAACCGCTGTGAGGTGGTAACTGGCTCTGCTCAGTTTCAAACGAAGGACATTGACGCTCATTTTGATGTAGCCATGAGGGCTCACTGCTTTTGGGGTATATATTAATGATCATGACATTCTCATCTCCCTTACGTCTTTCTCTTTTCGCACCTGCACACTTTGGCCAGGGGAGAAGCAGAGAAACACGAGGCAATTTAGATCAATTTTGTAGGATTACCACTGGTGCTGCCACGCTCTGCTCTGTCAGCCAGCGGGTCAGATCTGCCCACGGGCAAGCCTATTCCCCAGCAGGGATATGCTCTCTGCTTCCAGGCAGCAAACATGTCTGCAACATATGAATGTTTCCAAGACACGTTTTCTCCAAGCACTGTAGAGAAGTTACGATTCTGCCTGGAACTGCACAAACATTAAGAAAGCCAGTATTACTATGATTGGTCTAAGCGTTAGATGTCAAATACCCAAACTCACACTCAATAAAATTTCATCAAGGTCAATACAATGCTGCAGGCTCTCAGGTGCAAATAATTTTTTAAATATTTTATTTGCTGAGGCTGAATTTTCTTTGCATCAGATGTTAAACTACTGAACAAGACAAACAACCAAAACCCACTGTGATGCTCATATTGACGACATTTTCTGGAATGTTCCTGTTTAAGACATCACAGCTCTATTCCAGGCTATGAAATAACAGTGACTACAGACTGCTTGTGTGACCTTCTGTATAAATGACTTTTGTCTCTTTTAAGTTGAAAGATACTCGGCAGAAGTCTGGTTTTATTATACTTTCAAAAAAAATCATTCTGTTTGCCTGCTGAAATTAGGAATTAGAAGTTTCTCATAGAATGTGCCTTTCTTCACCATTTTCATGCTTCACACCCACATTCTTGAGAAGGATGTTACTCATGTAAAGCTCATCCAGCTTGGGCTAAGTGAATAAGCTCATCACAGCACTGATACGGGTATCATTTGACATTACCTTATTTCATTCAGAAGGACAGGCAGAAGTCATTTCTACAACAGCAGAGCTTAGCTATACCTGATGCATTAATGCAAGTTATTAGGAGCTCAGAATACTTGTGCAAATATTTTCCAAAATCTTATGCAAAAATCAATTGGCTTCGTCTCCTGATAGTGGCAGCAACTTGTTAAAGGAGTAGAAGTAAAAAGCTAGTAAAAGGAGTAGTATTCATGGAGACTAAGTGGTAGAGGTTTATGATGGAGCCACGTTTGATATAAGCTGCTACACTGCTACTTCTGTGCCAAAACCCCACCTCCGCTCACTGGAGGATTCACTTGCAATTAAGCAATTTGAAGTTACAGTAGTTCTGTGGCATAAGTAATAGCCTACACACTAACATAAATGACTGTCTTTATGTTCACTTTTCTCCCACTGTCAGGAAAAGGGCTGTATTCAAAAAGACAGTTCTTCAATTCAAACTATTTGGCGGCAGCCAGTAGCAGTTTCCTAAATTAAACGGGAAAAAAGTTTCAGCTGGGCCTTTAAAGAAGAGCAGAAATAATTCTAAATGAACAGAAAAGTATTACAGAAGCGATTTTCACTTAAGAGTTTTATAAGCAATATGTTACATGGGCCATTCAGAGAATAAAATCAAATGGAAGTGTTAGTCAGTTTAATGATGTAATTTGTGTTCCCAAAAGATCAGTGCAGTGCTTAGGGGTACATAGTCTCCTCTGAATGCACGCCCAGCCACTCTCAGCTCCTTTAGGGATAGTCTGTGCCTCTTAGATGGGAGCAGAGTATTTGACTTTTCAAATCAGTGACAAATTATGTTTTTTTGATTTTGATTCTATTTTCAGCCTAGTATTGGACACAAGTCAAGATAGAAACGGAGCAAATATGAAAATTGCTGCAAGGAACTAGAATTCAGTAACATACTAAATTGCACTTTTAAAGAATCAAGCTATGTCAACTGGCGCTAGGACACCATTCCCATATAGCAGAGCTTTTAAGGGCAGAAAATATTATTTTGATAATATATAGCATATAGTATCATGTTCTCTATTTCTAATTAATCGAAATTTATGTCCTTGTGGGTGTAAAATTCATCCTTTAAAATGGAACACAATAACAAAGTTGGAATCAAAAGGAGAATGCATCATTAAATTTGCTTGTAATGTGCATATAATTACTGAGTTATTTCTTAAAAACAAGGTCATAAATCAATGTCCCTATTAAGTTCCCAACATTTTATTATTTATCTCCAATAAACTGAACCCAGCCCGGTGACAAGGGCAACTGTTTGTTTTGAGAGCAGCTGGATCTGGCTCCAGATTTCTCTGATCAGAGTGCATAACCAAAGACCATTTGACAGCGGTTCAGATGAAGGAGGACAGAGGGACATCTGTGTTCTGTCAGGAACATGATTTAGCAACATGTTAGAATGGATAGGAGCTGCCTTCACAATTACTCAGCTTCGTGGGAACATCACAGGGACCAAAGGCTGTGAGAGGGCAGAGAGAGCCATGGGGCAATATGCAGGGAGCACAGTTGCCAGGATCCCGTGAGCCGAAGGAGTCGCAAGAGCTGTGTGCGAAGCCTGGGGTTTATCACACTGGGCAGCTAAGTTTGGTCCCACCAACCATCACCTTCACACTCAGGTGCTGAGCACAGCCCCCCGACCCTACGGGCTGTGGCACCGGGCTGTGCCTCCACCCTCCTGATGTCAGTGCACTTGGCTAGGCAGCAAATGGGTACTGGGGGAGGCAGCAGGGCAGCAACTGGATGAGATGTTCCGTACATGCACAGTTTGCTGAGTGCAGCTGTGACAAAAGAGCTGCTTCTCCTTGCATTGCTGCTGCTCTGCCTCCCTGCCCAGTGCACCCTGCTTCCCTAACCTTCCCCAGCATAGCCTACTCACGAATGCCAACAGTGGGATATGGATGGAGGTCTCATCACCACACACTTTTCCCCAAAATACATAGCTGTTTTGGTGGGACATGAGCCCTATCATAGTCCTAGTTCTGGCTCTCAAAAAAGAGAAGGTTTGCAGTGAACACGTTCCAGATGAACAGCAGCAATTCTTCACCCATCCAGGCGTGTCTGGAAACATTTACGAACCCACAGAAACACAAAATGAACCTGTGCTGATTGAGGATCAGGTCCCTACCTCCCCCAGCATAACTACTGCAGGAAAAAATCTCCGGTAATCAGTGTAAGAGAAAAGTTGGAAAATCATGTGTGCTGGAAAGTGCTGGAAGCTGTTGTCTGGGAGCAAGGAGAATGGGGTGGATTCAATGCTGCAACACAGCAAGGTTCACTTTTTAACATTTTCCCCCAGTCCCACAAAAAGTAATGTTTGTTTAAAGCCACATTCAGTTAAAATTGAGATCAAGATTACAAGTGATCAAAAATGCAGTAACTTGTTTTCACCATATTTTGGTGTAATATATCTCAAATACTTCATCACTGCATTTCATTCTACAGAATCTCTTACAATTGACAGTACAGCTGTACTAACTCATGAATGCATTGCACATAAGATACATTTCATATACACTTTTTGCACTACCACTCATAAGACACAGCCTGTTTGCACAGCCTTCTTGCTGCTCTGCCCTATGGACACCCCTCTTGGGTATCCACTCCTCTTCTGCCCTTTGGATGCTCCTTCCTGCTCTATTTAAGGCTCTCCACGTGCCCAGAGCAGCTCTCAGTAGCTCCTGCTACCATTGAGAACTCTCTGCCTTGTACAGTAGTATTAAATACACACACAGAATTTTTCTTCCGTGAAAACACAAAATAATATTTTACTGAGTACTTCAATCCTAGTCATTGCTGAAGGAAAGCACAAAAAGCTACAGCTTAAGTATAAACATCAGGAACCTATAGCATCCTTCAACTTTAAAAGTTGGGATGAGGACAAATAACTGCTGCATTCATGTTAGAAAACATTAAACCTTGCAGGCTATCTATACAGTATATACATTTGTATGTACATAAATACATGTATATATATACTTTTTAGTATATCTATAAGTTTATATACTAAAGTTTACTTTAGTATATAAAGTAAAGTATATAAAGTTTATATACTATAAGTTTATATATATAAGTTTATAAGTATATATTTAAGTTTATATACTTAACAGAGACCCCTATCTATAGTATTATGGAATGAAAATCTTTCTATATCTATAAAGAAGTATTAGAGCTTTTTGTTTAGAAAGAACATCTGTCAGTGCTCCTTTCAGACTTGCCTTCTAATTTAACCAACAACATAAATGAGTCCTATTAAATCAATTTTATAGGCAAAGTGGGTGGTTTTTTTACTTCTAATTAAAGTTATTCCTGATTTATATCAGTAGATGTGAAAAAATTATCAGATCCAAAGTGTTAGACATATGGCAACTTGACTTGTTGCATGAAGGCATACATTCAGTATCACAGAACTCAGTAAGAAAGCACCAAAATAACAAAGCGTCTGAACAGTGGTTTGTCTGAGTGAAAAATGAAAAGGCATGGGACCCGGTTCTTTTCTTAAACCAGGACTAGGACAACAAGACTTCTTTGACTTAATGACATTAATTTATGCCAGAATGTGTAAGATGGGAGTGAAGCTGTAGTTACGATGCCAAGATAAAAGGGGAAATTTTAAGTAATGTGTATTACATTAAAATTTAAAAATAACCTATTTTTTTGGCAATGAGGGTTCCTATAATTATCTCCCAGGGAAACCACGAAAGCTGTTGTTTGGGACATCAAAACCAAGTTAGATGAAATTTTTGCATTCTTAAACAAAATTCTCTGACAGCAGGAAGGAAAGAGGACCGGGATCTATCAGAGTTTTACTCATGTCTTAATTCAAGGAATGTGTTTATTTCGAAAATGAATTCAACAACTTATCTGTAAAACTGTAATTATCTTCTACAGCAACATAACAGAGGAGGTAGCAGTCAAAGCTTGAAAAACACAAATACTAAGGTTATCTCAAAACACTGCACTGAACTACTTCTGAATACTTAAAATATTTCGGGTAACACATGCTCTAATTATACAATTGCATTACTATCAAATTAAATAGCTTCTTTTTTTTTTTTTTTTTTTTTGTAATATACTAAAACAAGACAGGTCACCTGAAATATCATCTATTAATATCAGCATTACAAGACCAGATTCCCAGTGGAGAGGGAAAAAATCAATGGGAAAGAAAAGTCTTAACTGCAACTGGATGACTGTTAGCTATTTAATGCACTAACTTCTCCCATTAAACAGCTTGTCTACTCCTGTCCAGCACTTAAACTCCAAAAAGAAAAGAGTATATTAAAATCAATGCAAACTGAGAGCTGATGGTGATGAGACTCATAAAGAATTTCCAGAGCTGTCTAACAACATGAAAAAAGATGATCTGATGCCACAATAGCAGATACAGCTGTCCTGCAGATTAAGACTACTTGTTGCAAGTAATGTTTTATGCCTTAAAACATTAAACTGTCTCAGAGACCAAACAAGCATTCAGTTGCAGCTGAAACTTTAGGAGGAAATTTTAGTGATGATCACAGATGTATGTACAGGAGCACAGCACAATCATAACAGAAAGGCTGGAGAAAAACCTTCTATTTTACACTAATCTACGAGAACGCCTGAGACACCGCTTTCAGTCTTACAAAATTATACCAGCATATCTCATGGGCTCTACCCGAATTCACTCCTGATTTAACAGCATACAGACAATGGGTCACTGACTCACAACTACAGCTGTAGCTATCCAGACAATCATTAAGTCGTGGATTTCAAAGACCACTTTAAAGAAATTGATCTGTCAGGAATGTCTGTGCATCCAGGAGGCACAGGGAAATCTGTTGCTGAAATATTTCCGAACACATAGCAGGAACTTTATTTTATGCTATTCAGTACAGAGAAGCCCTACAAATGTAAGAAGTTCACATCCCTCGACGTTGAAGGAACAATGTGCATGCGACGCATCATACGGATGTAACTTTTTATATATTTTAAAAAACCAATGCTGCTAGTACTAATGATAAGCACTTTATGACTTTGTTTTCATTCAGAAAGGGACTCCACAGAAACAATAAACCCAGCCAAAGCGGCAGCTGCGCCTAAGCGTGACTCCCGACCCGATTTCCAGCACCGGGCTGGAGCTGTACTCCCGCAGGTTTGCGGGGCTGGCAGCCGGCAGCCGGAGCGGGCACGGAGAGGCAGCGGGCTCCAGCGGCCCCGCGGGACCCCCCGGGAGGGGGGCGCGGGCACCGCCGCCACCTCCCCGACAGGGACCCGACCCCACGGGGCAGCCGCGGGGCTCCGCCGGGCGCGGGCGGGG
>VZRV01005425.1:591671-632820 GCA_013398115.1 Falcunculus frontatus
CCCAGCGCCCGGCGGGGCCGGCGGGGCGGGCCGAGGGCAGGGCCGGCGAGCAGCCCGCGCTCCCGCCGCTGCCGGCTGCTGGGAGGGCGGGAAGGGCGCTCCGCTCTGCTCCCGGCGCTTTGGAGCGGGGCTAAGGGGAAGCGGGGAGGTGGCCCGGTACCCCCGCACGGCTCCGCGGGGAGCGGCCGCGCCTGCGGGGGGGCTGGGGACGATCCCGGGGCCCTCCCGGTGCTGCCGCCCTGGCCCCGCCGCCGCCACCACAGCCAGTCCCGCCGCGATGCTGGACAGCTCCTTGGCAGCTCCAGCGGCCGGAGAAGCCGGTCCGCGCTCCCTGCCAGCCCTCCCCGCCAGAGAACTTTTGAAATTACATTAGGGAGGCTAAAGCTTAGGAAATAAATCGTTTTAGAAACTGGGGAGACCGGATGCCGGCCATCAGCTTTCAGAAGCAAAAGTTGTGGTCTTTGTGCAAGCGCTGCTCCTGTTAACACTGTAGGTCATGTGCAAAACAGCAAATAAATTAAATTCATTCGCCTGGTACAGCCCTGGCAAGAGGAGAAAGGACTGGGTTAGAGGACCCAAAGCAGAGGAGCTTCGATCCCAGATGACAAGCAAGGTGTCTCCTTCCCAACTTTCTCTACACATGCTGCCAGTTTAAAGACACCTTGAGAGATTCATGCCAATAGTGATAACCCCATGTAGTTCTTCTCAGCAAAAATGCTCCAAGGAAATGTGATCACTGCTGAAGTGGTTCGTCCTACCATCAAGGAAGACAGCTTGTCATTACTTTCCCTTTGTTCAAACAAAACTTATTTTAAAAGGCAGTGATTTTAAGATTAAGTTTTTACTCTACCTTTTCCCTGTATTATGACATGTTTTACAACCTTATCCTTTTAAATGTCTGAATGCAGCCTAAACAAGAACTCACTGAAGAAACTAGGAAGATTTCCACAGGTATGAAGGAGCTTTTGAGCATGGCCCCAGGCAGCACAAGCCGCTGTGTGCTCTCAGAGGGGGCACAGGTCTATGGCTGAGCATGCTGCTTTTAACTGGGGCACAACAACCCTTGCCAGGACATTGCTTTCAGTGTTGTCATCCCTGATTCTCTTGACTCGTGTAGTGTCTTTTTTTTTTTTTTTTTTTTTTTTTTTTTTTTTTTGTAGAAATATATATGAAGTCTGACAATTGAAGCCTGTGGCTTGAAATGATGTGTAGTAAAGCCAGAGTGTTCCATACTACCTTCTGTTGCCATATGGAGTATTACACTTAGGATGCACAGAATTTCTTTTTGCAGTCCTGGTGATGCCCTCGGCAGCCCTAGGACATGAATCAGACATGACTTTATACGCAAGTAATTCACACATGAACCTTCAGGTCTATTGTCCTCCTCTGTGTTTCCTCCTTAAGTGATTAACAATATTCATCAGTATCTGAGTGTAGGGAGGTGAAACAGTCACTCTGCCTTTTTCCTTCTTCCCTCCAAAGAAATCCTCATTTTCACAGATTCTTTGAGACCTGCTGCAGAAGCCCTTGCTGGCCCTCAGGCTAAGCTCCCACTATTGAGGGAACTCAGGAATTAAGGGATCTGGAAGGTGCCCTTTGGTGCTACATATCATCCCTAGCACAGGGTACTCTGTGCTAAGATGTTAACGTTCTTCACATGCTCTAGTTTCCATTAAATTTGCTTCCTTCTCATAGACCATTTCATACAGTCCTCAGTGAAGCAAACTACCACTGGTTTCCTGGCTGATGCAGTGACAGTGACAACTGGGTAAGAGCCACATAGTTTAGCATGGAGAATGCAGATACATATTTATGAGTTCTACACTGCTAAAATACCAAAGTGTCAACTGGTTCCATGTGCAGCACTTCAGCTGTAGGGTAAGCAACTTACTTGGAGGCAATTTGCATTTTATTTAGCACTAGGGAAAAGGGTTTCAACATGATAAAAATGACACTTTTTAAGTCTTTGGTTTTCTCCTTTTTCTTGAAGTTTAAAGCAGCACTTCCCAATGCAACTTATTGGTAGCATTTGACAGTGCTTCTGAGTTACCCTTGCAGCTTTAAAAGTTGCTTTCCTCATGTTCCTCATGGCCATATTCCTTTTATGTCTATAATATAGCGATCCTGAAGTGGCGAGGAAAATTCTTTGCCTTGGTGACTACTCCTGAGGTCAGGACTGTTATAACCAAATGTACTCTTTTCATGAATGTAAAAGACATTTTCCTTCAACATCTAGATAGTGAAGTTCACAACTCAGCAAAACATGCCATTAGGTTCTTCAAGTATTCTTTTCTTCAGCAGAAGCAGAGCTTTGAGTAAACCTGGACACAGTGTTGCTATTCATTGGCTATTCCGATTAGATACAACCTTTAAAGCTTGCGAAAGTAAGACTCATACCTGCCCGATCCAGTTACTAAAGGTATCAGTAGTCTGCAGACTGCAACTCTGTTTGGGATTCATGATGTGAAGTGCACAGAACTGGCTAGAGGAACCAGCTGGAAAACTACCAAACACCATCATAAGTTGTTTCAAGCTAAACAGAAATGGACAGCAGAAGATCCAAGATGATGCAGATCCTGGAGGTGAGTCTGGTGAGCAAAAAAGTGATTCAGTAGCTAGTTAATTATTCTCATTTTATTTCTCCTGACCCAGACACAACCTTGGCAAAAGCTAAATACCAGAGGGGTTGCTTCATCTGACAGTCAAATGCCTTTGAGAGCCCACAGACATAGACATTTACAGCACATAAAAGAACAAAAGTTCTCCTTTTATACACGTCTCATTAGCCCAAAAGTGTAGTTGGCACATTATTGGATGAATAGCAGAATGTCTGTAAAATGGATAAGGTTCAATAAAACAGTGCCAATGCAACTTTTCTGTCATACTACAACAGAGTGCAGTGTATGTGTCCCACATGTATTGCAGACACTTCAGAAAAAAAATTGACTACTTTTAATTCTTTTGCAATTTCTAATGCATAATTACTCATTAGACAGCTGGCTGCACATGAGTCAGCTGTGCCCAAGTGGCCAAGAAGGCCAATGGTACCCGGCCTGGATCAGCAATGGTGTGGCCAGCAGGCCCAGGGCAGTGACCGTCCCCCTGTACTCGGCACTGCTGAGGCCACGCCTCAAATCCTGTGCTCATTTCTGGGCCCCTCACAGCAAGAAGGACATTGAGGGGCTGGAGCGGGTCCAGAGAAGGGCAACGGAGCTGGGGAAGAGTCTGGAGCACAAGTGCTGTGAGGAGCAGCTGAGGGAGCTGGGGGCGTTTAGCCTGGAGAAAAGGAGGCTCTGGGGAGACCTTATCACTCTCTGTAACTGCCTGAAAGGAGGCTGTAGCAGTCAGTCTCTTCTCCCAGATGACAAGTGACAGTACAAGAGGACATAGCCTAAAGTTGTGCCAGTGAAGATCCAGGCTGGACATCGGGAAGAATTTTTTTCACAGAATGAGTGGTTAAGCATTGGATTGGGCTGCCCAGGGAGCTGATGGATTCACCATCACTGTAAGTGTTGAAGAAAAAAACTGGATGTGGCACTTAGTGCTGTGGTCTAGTTGACAAGTTGATGATCTGTCAAAGGTTGGACTTGACGATCTTAGAGGTCTTTTCCAACCTAAATGATACTGTGACTCTGTGATTCTAAGGAAAATATTTTGAAAATCGCAGATGTTTTCTCATTTTCTATATATTTTCATATCTTTATCTTGGTGCCAATGAGCAAAATTCACAATACTGAGTTCAGTCCTGACAGAAAAAGCATGGTCTTTAATTTCCATTATTTACAATGTGTTAGTTTATCGGTAATTATTCATGGCTTTTATTTATTCATTATTAACTATGCATCTCTCATCAGACATTATATGCTAGAGTTTTGGTATTATTTTTATTCACAAATGCTGTTTTTCTGCAGCTCACACAGCCTTGGAAGATTAAAATAACAAAAACAACTTCATCATAGCGCATTGCATTGTCCTATCTGCCTTTGGTGAGAAAATATTGGTTGCAAATCTGCTGAAAGTATTTGAACTAATCCCACGTAGGTGTTAGTTGCACATGTCATGTATATCACATATATAGTTCGTATCATTTCACCTATTACATTATATGGCTTTTTATAATAATCTTTTTTATAGTACTGCTGAACCTGTAAGTACTTAATTTTCCTTTAATAGAAAAGATTGTTGTCACGGGATCGATGTCTCCCACAGAGAAAGTAAACATCTGTTTTGCAAAGCATTTCTAAAGCAGCAGGAGACCGTTATCCTGTGACAACATCGTGTTACAATTACTTTATTGCAGTCAGGCAAAATGAATGATGTGTAGCGAATTTATTCTTTTTTCACGTTCTGCCAAACCTTCCTGTTCTTTATCCAATGACTTCCATCTGGAGTAGTGCCTGGAAGGATGGCTGGGGCATTCTGCCATTCGTCATTAATGATCTGTTCAATTACAGCTGGCTTAAAGAACAAATCGATTCTGTATTTCAGCTACTCAGAAATATAGTTTATGTGCAAGGCTCAGCAAATTCACATTGGTCTAAGGTGTTGTTCTAGTCATCAGGTTATGTTTGAGTCCATCCTGTTACAAGACATATTACTGAAGCAGTAATGAATCTATTTTACACTGCAAGATAAGATATTGCGTAATGAAAGTAGAACAATCTGTGTCTTAATGCTCATAAAATGTCTTCAATCTGTGACCCTCAGCACAATATTAGGATTTTGTTCTCAGGGATGAGAAAAGCAAACAAAGCACTGGTGACATACCACAAGACTCACACTACCCAGCAGATCAATAGCAGATTAAGGAATTCCTTCTTGCCTAATCTGACTTCAAGCCAACTTTATTCAGGATCAGTTGGTTTGAAATATGAATGGGCAGCATCAGATCCATTTGTAAAGTCAGGGATTTCACTATACTGACTTGCCAAAATAGGTTCAAAACTAGATGTCAGGGCTGTGGAAAGAGCTATGTTATCTTGATATCATCAATATTTCACGTGCCAAAAAAAAAAAAAAAAAGTGAAGGAAACCACTGACGGAGCGAGAAAAATAAGAATGCCCGAGTAACAGTGCTTTGACTCAGATGAGTAGGTCAAACTGAGATTGCAAATCTCAGGAAGAAGTGATGGCATACAATTTTAACTAATTGTCTAGAATTAACACTCAGCTGGCTAAACATTCAGAACTAAAAATTTATAAACTGCAAAAGAAAAGCTGTAGCACAGCACTCAAAATTTCTTATTTCCATTCCACTTGCACAGAGAGGCAGATTTACTGAATTCAGCACTGGGTGAGGTAAACTGAACCTTTTCTTGATCAGCATTTCTTCTGTGTCCTGAGTATTTTACCCTGAGGACACCAGGTAGCAGAGGTGGCATATGTTCTGCCACAGAGTTACCTATAAACCCCATCCAAATTAATTTAAAACATTATATAATGAAGATGCTGATGGGCATCTTATATGGTCTAGAGCTACCTCACCCCAGCACTCTTTGCAGCTTGGTCAAGCCACTGCTTATAGAACAGCTCCCTACAGAAAGCCAGTTTGTTTCCACTCTTGCAAACATATTTATCCCAGAGACACTTCCTGCTATAAGAAGTTTTTTGTATGGATATCAATGTCATCAGCAAGTCTAATCCATAGAAAGTACAGTGATATATTCATATGAAATTAAATCCAATTTGCTTTCAAGCACCCTCTTTATCATGGCAGGGGTTCAAATAGACATGTCTTCCGCACTTCTGAAGGCGCTTCTTCCACTCACGTACAACGTGAGGATCCAAAATGGAAAGAGCTTTAAGAGCTTCTTATGTTCCAGACAGAGGCTGAATTAAACCAGGACTCTCAAACTTCCCGAGCTATCTGCCAGGACTGCCTTTTCTCCTGAGGAGAGGCAGAGTTGATGCCCATGAGGTAGCATGACCCTCATGTCTCTCCCAGTAGTCTGGCTTGCTTGTAGAAATTCCCTTTGGTGGTCTCTCACAAGGCACACTCTAGGCAGCCCTGTGGTTCTCAGCAGCGCCAGGAGAGTGTGCAGCAGCTCTGGAAGCAAAAGCAGGCAGAGTTAGCAGGCAAGTCCTGGAAAATCAGGGTAATCACAAAGTACTGACCAGGTTTGACTAGGTTTGAACCTGATCTGTTGGAGCAGTTTCCCAGGGCAAGCAGCACTGCACAGCATCTGGGAGGTGACCAGGCTGCAGCAGAGCTTGTGTAAGGAGGGCTCTCTGTAGCAGCTCACCAGGACCTGGCTGGGAGCAGGACAGTGGGGTCTACCAAAGGAGGTCAAGCCAGTGTACGTGGCACAGGGTGTTGTACTGCAGCTTCTTTTGTCTTCTCTGAGCAAGCTGGTCCTTTCCACAAACATTGCACACTTTTGTTAAATTTCCTTACTTCACAAACTGACACCTTCCACCAGATGTTTTCCAATTTAAAGCTGCAAAATGTAAATCATTGCCACCAATGTACCTTAGCAACTGGTATAAGATTAATTCACACTGACATCTTGTCTGATTAGATTACCTTTTTCTATTTTATCTTAATGACAGGAAATCCCACAATATTTTACCCAGACTTGTTGAAAAGTGAAACTTTGTATCATATAAGGAGTGGGAAGAGCTCCTCTTGGAAGCTTCTTCAAATTCTTTGTCTGTAAACACTTACTCCCATTAAGCCCAAAAAGGAATAAAGAGGTTTTATTTTTATATAATTTCAGCAACAGGAGAGGGAGAAAAAGAACATGCTTATACCAATAGATGTAGATGATAAGAAACCATTAAGATAGTGCCTGAGCAAATAAAAGTTATCTACCATATCTACCTACAGGATATTATTCACGAACACTGAGTCAGCCAAAATGCTGTCCAAATGAAAGATCCTACTGAACATCTCAATAAAATCTACTGTAATGAAATCTACTCTATTTCACCAAGAGATGGCAAATGATCTTGTTGTGAAAGCAACTTCTTCAAGCAGTAAAATATAATGTACATGGCTCCTTACAATGACTGTCCCAGCCTCTTTCGTCACATATATCTTCAACGTGAACTTCAGTCTGTCTCTGCCTAGTAGTGCATAGCAGTTTTATGTACTTAATTGCTTTCAGAACCCTTTCCAGATGTTCAGCTGTCTAACCTGCTGATGTTTGTGGATACTTGTGTAAAAACATTCCTAATATTCTAGAGAAGTATTTGAAAGCATTGCAAAATATGGTGACTTAAGTTTTAGCACCAGATCGGAATCCACTTCTCTGTCCCTTCCATTCTTCTCTTGTACCTTTCGTCCCTGAAAACTTAATTGATCTTTTAACCTCATTCTTCACTTTCACTCGGCTCCTTAGCACAAGGCTACAGGCAAATATAAAGTTAAATTATTTTCCTGTCAAATTAGTTCCTGTCACTTTGTTTGGGTGAAGGAACACAACTTTCAAATACGAGTGCTTCTGCTACTCAGCACTGATGCTCTTGCTGATGTTACTCAGCATCAGGATACCACAATTTTCTATTCCACAGTTTCTCGTGCCCTTTGCAAAACAGACAGTTCACAGAGGAATGTTTCTATGCAGAGATTAGTGTGAATACTAATAGAGAAGCTTTGCACTAAGAGTTATTAAATAAATGCATTTTAAAATGGTGACATGAGTAGAAACTCATATATATCTATGTGTGTAATTTCAGTTTCAGAATCTGAGTTGGGACCTTGATAAATTGTTCTGCTGAGGGGGAGTGGGAGGAGATGAACAAACAAAAAGAGGAAAATATAGGAAAAAAAGACCAATCCTTTTCTCTATGGAAGACTCCTAATGGATTCTCAAGTTCTCTTCCATATCAACATATTTTATGCAAGAAGGTCCAAAAAATGTAGGCTACTGTGAGGGAGTCAGACACCTGGGGGTGGGGGTTGCAATGTGCTTGCCATAACATGAATATTTCACTTTTGCAGCATGTTTCATTCCAAACTTCTCAAGGTGATTTGCAAGCAATTACAAAGCAAATACATGTAATGTGAATAAGCTTGAACAAAGAACTGTTTCAGTAGGGAGTTGAGAGCAGTGTGGGCCAAATCCAATAGTTTTCATCCCTGCTGATACAGGCTGAGGTGCTCAGCATCTTGCAGAAATCCTCAGGACTTCTTTGAATCCAGCTATGGGTGAATCAATCTCAAAATATTTTACAAGAAAATAAATCCACAAGCAAGGTATATACTGACATGACAGGAATTTGACTGCTTGTAGCAATTGAGAAATAAATTCTATCTACCAACGTTTGCTGTTAGGGGAATATTGTTTAAAAAAACTTGTCTCTTTAGATAGATAAACAAATATGCAAAGTATTTTTACAGAATAGTGCTGTTAAAATCCTGAAAGAATTGAATATCTTGATATTAAGACCAATAAGTAAACCATATTTTTGGAATGTTTCTTTTAAAAAGACAAAATAAATCTTGGCTCTCACTGCAGTGGTGCAGCCAGGTGCCTGGTTTGTAAAGAGAGTGAGTGCTGTAGTTCAGGCCACTGGTACAGTTTTCTATAAAATCAGGTTTTCACTTCATTCTTCAGTAATAAGATTCAGCTAAAGCTAAACCACAGATGCTTCTGCAAAACAATGAGAATTTGATTCCAGAGAGGTGAAAGTGCTAATATATTTGGTTCAAACTATTTTTAGTACTGATCTGTGCACAATGCAAAGTTTCTGCAAAATATCTTGTCCTGTTTTTACCATTAAGTAAAATGTGTGCCTGCTGTATAATCTCAAATTGATGGCATGGTTTTTCCCTCAAGCACATGGTTTTTCTTCAAATATCTGACAACAGTTTAATGCTTTACATGACTCAACATGAACAAGGTGTCAAAAATGTTAAAGAGCAATTGTTTTGCTGGTTGGACACAAATGCAACACAAAGCAAATGCGTTGCAGCAGAAAGAAGCAGGTTAACATTGGAAACATCCATACTACCTCAAATGCCAAACACTTTCCTAGATTTTAAGAAACACCTTGAACTCCTTGCAGGTGAAAACTAAGAAAAGTGCATGGCATTAGAGTGCTACCCCATTCAGTTCATCATATAGCAGAAATTAATTTTTATTTACCACAAAAGCATTAAAATTACTTAATGCAGACAAGATTTGAAAATGAAAGAGCAAAACGTGAAATCACATTAAAAAAATTGTAGAGACATTAATAAGAAACACTAAATTTATTGCCACTGGTATTAAAATCAAGAATCTGAGTTGTTCTAAAATTAGTACAACCAATAAGTTCCTAAATAAACAACTTCTTTGGGGAAGTCTGAGAATAAATAACAGAAGCACTGTGCTACCGTCTGTGGCAGCTTCCTCCTTGTCCACAGCTGCCAGTAATTCTTAAATATTTTATGTTTCAAAATAATTTTTTCTTTTTTTCTTTCCTATCTTCTCCTGTCCTATTCTGTTCACTGTTATTTATATTAAAAAAATACAGCTCATTAAATTTTAAAACCAGTAACTTTTTGGTTCAATCAGACTTGTATAAATGTACGGGTATATAAAACAGAGGCAAAAGCTCTCCTTCTATTAGTAAAGGTAAGTGTACCTGTTATAATCAAGCAGAGAAATTTCATCATAACCTGAACACTTGAGACATATCTGGGAAGAGAAGGATTTTCAGGGTAATTGGATTTTAAATAGTGTGAAAGGTCTTCTGGGGAGTCTCTGTGCTGAGCAAAGCCTCATCTCTGGTAGAACAGAAATGTAAGTGTGAGAGATGGGTAGAGAGGCAGATTTGATGTTGCAAGGGACAAATTAGAAACGGATAGGTAAAGTACTCATATATACTTTATCAAAGGGAAAATTCTGCTAAGTTAAACTTGTCAATCTTGAGTCAACTTCTCTTTTCCTCTTTGGATTTTATTCACAGATACCAGTTCCGGCTTTCCACTAAGCAAGAAGCCACTCCAATGAAATCTCTGTTTCCTGTAGACAACCCATTATCTTCTATGAGCCAAACCAGAAACTGAGCATCTGTCAATAATTCCACATTAAGAAATTTAGTAATGTAAAATTAACTTTGCCAGCAAATTCTGGAACAGAAATGGGTCACTGTAAACTTCAACCAACATTGCAACTCTTCCTTAATTTTCTTTGACTTAAAGGAGAAGTAATAAAGGGCTGCAATGTTTGTATTCTTAATTTCTTCTTCTGAAATACTTTGGGCTCTTTTACTGTTGATGAGAGAGTGTATTGGTTTGGCATGGCCTGGTTTTTTGGTAGCAGAGGGGCCACAAAGATGGCCCCTGTGAGGAAGCTGCTGGAAGCTTCCCACCGTGTCTGGCAGAGCCAATGGCTGATGGCTCTGAAGATGGACATGCTCCTGGCCAGAACTGGGCCAATGAGAGAGGTTGGTAATGCCTCTGTGATGACATATTTAAGAAGAAAATCAAAACAAAGTCACAAGGTTTTGGATTCTAGTCAGAAAAGAGGAGGTGAGAACATGTGAAGGAAACAACACGGTGACACCAAGGTCAATGAAGGAGGGGGAGGAGGTGCTCCAGGCACCAGAGCTGCGATTCTTCTGCAGGCCGTGGTGCAGACCATGGTGGAGCAGCTGTGCCCCTGCAGCCCATGGGGATCCACGGGGAATGCAGAGATCCACCCACAGCCCGTGGGAGAGGTGCCCACGCCAGAGCGAGTGGATGCCTGGAGGAGGCTGTGATCCAGTGGGAGACCCGNCAGAGGAAGGAAATCTCAGTGATGAACTGACCCAAAAACCCCCATGCCCTGTCTCCCTGCGCTGTCAGTGGGAAGGAGGGAGGGGCTGGGGGGTGAAAGGTGTTTTAAGGGCTTATTTTACTTCTCATTATCCTCCTCTGATTCTGTTAGCCATAAATTCACTTTGCAACTTAAGTTGAGCCTGTTTTGCCCTTGAAGTGTTTCTCTCGGTCTTTATCTCACTCATGAAGTGTTCATTAATTTTTTTTCCCTTTTCCCTCCTTTTGCCTGGCTATGGGAGGGGAGGGTGAGCGAGCAGCTCTCGTGGGTGCCTGGCGCTGGGCCAGTGTCAAACCACAACAGAGAGCAACATGCATAATGCATGCATACAACTCTGCATTGAAGACAACACAAATAATAAAGTTTTATTATTTTAGAGGACTGGAATTTATGAAGTTTGAGTGCTTTTTTTCTGGCTAAGAAAACAAAGATGACTAACAGGAAGAAAATCAGGCACTACTGGGAACAACTGAACCATAGACATGAAAGAAACAGAATTTTGTAAAGATGAGGTGATAAATCTTTGTGCTAGGTTTTGCATAATCTCATTGGAAATGAGAAAAGCAACAAGCCACTATGCTTGCAAGAAAAAAAATCAGAGGCAGAAATAGTTATCTTCCATCCTGGAGAAGTGAGTAGAGTTAGTGGAGAGAGATCCCACTCCAAAAATATCGGGGAGCAACCACTACTCACCTCAGCATCACAGCCCAGGGCTGGGAATGCAGTTTGGAGCCAGGACTCGGTGGGACAGGTAGAGCTGTCCCTGATTTCACTGGGCTCCTGGGATGCAAGCCTGCCAATGTCTGACCCAGCACCCATCATCTTCCAGCCACCACCCCCACCCCTGCAGGTGCTGCAAACCCCAGGTGCCCTGCTGGAAGGTTCACACTGCCAGGCTCACTGCAGTCAGCTCAACAAAGGGGAAAGGAAGAAATGTACCCAAACTATAGCAACTGTAAAAACACATGAGTGAAATGTGGTCTTCAGGAATCGACATTATCGAGCAAACACACTGACAGCTCTTCCCTGGAATACATTTGTCTGAATGCAGCATATTTGGTGTGATATTCTGGTTCTGTAATGTCCAGGTTCTGAACAGCTTAAGCTTTTATTGTACAATGCATATTTCCATCCCTCTGACTGGGGAGATAACCAGATAACCTTGAAAACTGACCAACGTAGGAGTTGTGAGAATTATGAACTCTCTCACTTCCCATTACTCCTACTGGCATACTGCCTTCAAAGCCTTAATAAAATTTTATGGAATTGTATTAATTATTTCATTGAACACAATTTCAGGAAACAAGAAAGGACTGGAAACTGCTGCAGGGAAAAGGAAGAGCCATAGAAAGACAACAGAGAGGAAAGAGAAACAGAAAATGAAGATACGAAAGGCAGAGACGAAAGGGGCAGAGAAAGAACAGGCCTTGGTGTGATTATATTGCACCGAAACTATGCATTACCATAACATTAGGGACTGAGCCAAGAATAAGTAAAGATAAAATCTAAAGATCCACTGATTCATTTGGCCAAAAGCAAAAACCTGCAATGTTTTACCCTTCAGCTAGTACCTTCACTGCTCTTTTCAGTCAATGCACAGAAATAGGCACTTGGGGGATGGGGGGATGATCATTTCATCCTAAAATAGATGGCTACAAATAGGTCAAGTGAATCACTTCTTGAAAATACCTACTTCCCTCAATTGACTCTGAAAGGAACCTAGGGTGACTTATGCTCATACCAGAGATAGCTGTAATTGTATGAGATGATCCTACTCCCCAGCCACTATGCAAAGACAAGATGCTTCACTTCATCTTTACATGCATCTCTCATAAAGACAGTGGAAGCTCCTCTGTGGACTTTTATTGCAGCTCGCAGACTGGATTTTGGTCCCCTCCACTAAATAGATTGTAGTAAGTATGTTTATTAGGTAATACAAAATTTTATTTTCTGCAGTAACATACTAAATTAGAACCTGAAAAAATTAGTATAATGCCTCCAAAAGTGTTAAATAAATTGCAAATATAGCTAGGGAATCCTCCATAATTCACACGTAATGAGTTTAATACAAGCGCCACAAACACAGAGAATTTTTTGTGATTGATATTGAGAGAGGATAAGATTTGGGATCTTAATAGATCTGGAGGTATTTCCTATTTGACAGAAACCCTACCTATGACTCAAATATATCTTAGGGCCAGATGTGCTTCATGGTTGTGTCATATCTTCCTGTGCTGCAGAGCTGCTGAAGTAAGACTCAGGCACAGAGAGTCACAGTGGCATGGGAAAGTCATAATGGTGGGTGAACTTGACAACTGGTCCCTATCAAGCAGGTCACATTTTTAGTGTTGGGCCATACCAAAGGGATCTGTCTTTTGCAGGATTCAGATAATGGTAGCCCATTGACTCCAATCCCTAGGGTATGGATATCTCACCTTTCCTCAAGTGTCAGCTGGGGGCAAACTCTCCCTAAGAGCGAGATTCCTCTTGTACAATGACAGCGTGAAGAATAAATCAAGCCCACTATGTCTGTATCAAAAGGAAGCCAGATTGACTTTTACACTGTAGGATTATGGTATGCAAATATTTTGCCAAGATTTGTAGATATTTTAAAGACACAGGTTAATTTTTTACTTCATAAATTCCCACAACAGTGGCAGAATTTTAATTTGTCCTAGTCAGTTGAGATTTCCTGGAGAGAACAGGAGGTACAGTTCACATGTGCCAAAATCCTGTGGGGTTTTCCTCCATGCCTCAGTCAGGCAGATAATGTGTTTTGGTCTCCAAGGAGTACTCAGGTGTGAAATGTTAACTCCTTGGGCAGAAAAGTGCTCCAAAATGCAAATGATGTCATGCTTGTGGATATTCGTACCTGACAGAGATCTGACAGACCTTAATCATATTTGAGAATGTGGATACTGTGATTTATGATGGCCTTTCTGCTTGGCAGTTCCTCTCGGTGTTGAATCGCACACCCCCATCTGGCACAACATAGATTGCCATCATCTGTTTGTCTGTGGCTGAGTGTCCCTTGCCTTTGTGACTGACAGTGCAGAATAACAATGAAACAAACACCTAAAACAGATTGATCTGGCTTTTGCCTGCAGCAGTTAAAAAAATCAGCAGAGAGCTGTGAGCTCAGTAGCAGCACAGTGAATCACAGTGAAGCTCCCTGCCACTGAGGAGAGATGCGGTTTTTTCCCCTGTTGTGCTTGGCTGCTTTTTGCACAGTAGCTTTCACCTAAAGCTGGGTTTTGTCACAAAACTACTAAAAGAAAATCCCAACAGTGACCAACAGAAATCAGCAAGCGATACTGTCAATGAGCTAAGAAAGGCAAAGGTACTAATACTGAGGGTAACATTAATAGTGAGGGAGACACTGTGCAGCTCACACCACTCATTAGGCTGATGTCATGCTTTTGAGAAAGAGGACGCCAGGTGAAAGCAGATGTCCTCTCCATGCAGTACATACAACTGAGAGTGAAAAGTCCCCAGGTAACCTTTAACAATTCACTGCCTTCCTGTAAGCATATGAAACACCCTCTGACAGGGTATGAGACCAGTGGGAAGTGGTCACAGCCCCACCACAGTCTGGGTCAGCCCTGCTGGCCAATGCACTTGAGCTGTGATTCATTACAATCATTTTGGTTTCACTCTGTGCTGGGGGAATTCTTCTTCCCTGGACAAAAATTGATGAAATATTCTCTCCACCATGGTTTTCCCTTCTAGCTTTTCCCTTTTCCTTCCTCTAGTCTTCATAGCTGGTTCCCCTCGGGATACTCTGTACTCATTTTCTGTCCCTCTTGTGCCTGTGTGCCGTTTTGGGCACCACAATATAAAAAAGACATTAAGATTTTAGAGAGTATACAAAGGATGGTGAGGAATTTGGAGGGGAAGCCGTATGAGGAGCTGTTGAGGTCACTTAGTTTGTTCAGCCTGGAGAAGAGGAGACTGAGGGGAGACCTCCTTGCAGTCTTCACCTTCCTCGTGATGGGGAGAGGAGGGGCAGGCACTGATCTCTTCTCTGTGGTGACCAGTGACAGGACCCAAGGGAATGGCCTGAAGCTGTGTCAGGGGAGGTTTAGATTGGGTATTAGGAAAAGGTTCTTCATCCAGAGGGTGGCTGGGCACTGGAACAGGCTCCCCAGGGAAGCGGTCACAGCACCAGCCTGACAGAGTTCAAGGAGCATTCAGACAACACTCTCAGGCACCTGATGTGACTCTTGGGATTGTCCCATGCAGGGCCAGGAGTTGGACTCCGTGATCCTGATGGATCCCTTCCAACTCACCAAATTCTATGATTCTATGATTCTGTGATTCTGTGATTCTGTCCTCTCTTCCCACCTCAATTCCCCTTGCTTTGAGATGCTGCTGCTGCCTGCCCAAAATCCTGCTGCTGCTCCCCTTCCTCCTGCCATCACTCCAGGCTCCTCCCCTCTGCTTGCAGGGCAGAAGGGCTGATGAGGGGAACAAAGGAGGGCTCTGCCTACCAAGGGCTGTAGGGAGGGTGGAAAGGCTATTACCACCAAAATGACTGACAATCTCAGTGAAACAAAGCAGTGCCAGTGCCATTCTGCTACTAATAGCTTCAACAAAGATCCCTTCAGGAGGCCTTCACATGGAAAATGCATTTTGTGAGTGCCAGCATGGCAGCAGGGACCCAAGCCCCAGCATTCACCTCTCACTCTAATTTTCCTTTTATGGACTCCACAGCCATGGACTAGTCTCCAGAATAACACTTTTTTCTGTCTTTTGAGTGTTTTAATCCCCCCCAAAAATGCTGTTATCTGGCTTCTTTGCTGACACATTAACAAAACATGGATGACATCAAGGGGAACATTATTTATCTGTTGTAGGAGAAGCCCCAAGGGGTGCTCAGGGCTGTGCCTGGCATGAACTCTGGTACCAGAGAAGAAACTGTTCTGAAGTTAATCCACCCAGCAGTAGCATTTTATAAAGCAAATGTTGGGTCAGGAGATGGTTGGAAAGAGGAGCAAAGAAGGCACAGACCATAGTGGCAGTGTGACAAAGGATTACCTGATCATATAGACAGGCTGGCTTTGGCTCTTCAAGCTAATTAATGAGACCAGATTAGAAGGCAAATACTGTGGATTTCAAAGTGGAGATATCTATCAACTGCTAGCCACATATGACCAAAGAATTGTTAATGTGAGCGCTAAGGAAGAAAAACTCCTAAACTAGAATGTTCCATCTGAAAACCTTCCTGAGAGCTTTGCTTGATACACCAATAGCATTTTTGATCCTGATTTTCGAGGAAGATGGCATAGAAGCTGTTGTCCAGAGAAGCTGTGGATACCCTATCCTTGGAAGTGTTCAAGGGCCTTTGAGCAACCTGCTCTAGTGGCAGGTGTCCCTGCCCATGGCAGGGGGGTTGAAATCGAATTATCTTTTAGGTTCCTTCCAATCCAAACCATTCAGTGGTTCTATGATGTTCGCATATGCTATTGCAGTGTCTGTCTGGGGGTATGAACCTCCCTAGGCCTCCCTGTGGCACCTGAACCCCATGGCCAGTATCAGACAATCACTCAGTAACTCTGATCACCTCCTCACTTACAGGCCTTCCCTGCTCTCCTGATATGCAGAATGATCAGCAGAGCTTGACTGACTTCTTTGCGAGACATGGACAGAGCCAGTTTGAAAAGGGGGAGTCCCTCCTGCAACTTCAGTAAAGGAAGCCTGCTACTGTGGAGAATCTCCTGTAAATGAAATCTGGCTTGGCCTAAATGCACAAACTCTCCAACTAAAGCTGAAGAGGTTTGCACGCACCCTCATTCTGAAAACATAATGCTAATGTAATACCATAAAAAGTTGTCTTCCCAAGCTGCTGCTTTTCCTCTTGATTGGCCTGTGTTTGTTCACACTCTGAATGCATAAAAGTACCTGAAAATAGAATACATATACCATATTCAAATTAATCTCCAAACTCCAGTTAGTTTTAACTTTTGTTCAAATAATTGGTCAATCCTATTCAATTTAACGGTTTGAAAAAGTCATCATCCCTAATTTGTGTTGTTGGAACTTTTAAATATATGATGATGTTCTCCATAAGAAATTTAATACATCTAAATGTGAATAGAAAAATGGCCTTTCCAGAAAAATCCAAGTGTATTTGTTAAGAATCACTCTTAGTCCATTCTTAAAAATGGTTACATGCCTCACCTGAAAATCATTTCTATCCTCTTCAGTAAATTAAACATTTCTACACCAATAGAAATCAACATAACAAGAATGGTGGAGACTGTTGGAGAGGAACATATTAAGACATACCGAACTCCGTTCTCAGCTCAGCTAAAGCAAAGTAACCTTGGAACACCCCTGTTGGAACCAGTGGGGTTATGGCTGGGCTGCTTCTGCAGTCCACAGGCTTCAGCTGTCTACAGCTGCACACGTTTTGCAAGCAAGGGACAGTGAGCAGTAGCAGACTTTGCTCTGCTCAGTAGCCAGGCTCATGATCTGTTGTTCATTTCCTGCAGCCAAGAGCAACGCTGAAGAAACTCTCAGGAGACACATTGCTCACAATCAGTGGGTGAAGGGCTGTGAGCCAAGCCAGCATCCTTAAAGAACTGCGGGATTCAATATCTAGATCAGGCTTTGGGTTTGCAGCCAGTAATTCACCTGTCTGCTCTTGGCATGTGGCTTAGTGGAATTCCTGCAAACTGAAGGGTAGGTAGCCATGCATGACTTGAGCAAGGTTCTTCTCAAGTCAGTTTATTTTGAATTTCTCACAGACACAAGGTGAAATTCATGCTGCAGTAGCTGCAGTTAAGTGGTTGCATAAACTGGGACTATTTTCAGAACCCCATTCAATATTTTTACAACTCCTCACGCTTTTGCACACATACAGACATACATATGCAGCCACTATCAGCTTCAGAGGATTTAATAGTGGCTTTTTGTCTTGGGTACTGGCAAGATAATAACTATAATAATATAGAAATACCAATATAATTATAGCACAAAAAGTACGGATCTCTGCAGGCTTTTTTTTTGTCAAACTTTCTTACAACCCTGCATGTTTTATTTGTGTTAAATGTGAACTTAATTAGTAACCAGAATGCTAGGTCTCTCTTTTCAGTTCTAAACCTCAGATACAAAATATTTTAATATTCTTCTTTTCCTTCTTTGCAGCATGCTAAATGAGGCATTGAAAATTCAACTTTATACTTGATAACTCTTTCTTTAAAATATCCGGAGAAGGCTATAATTATTTAAATTTTAATTTGTAAGTATTTAAACTATTCAGAAATAAAAGAACTCAAACCTTATTAATCATATTTTGACTAATAGAATACTTTAAAAGGTGATTTTTGTTGGCTGGGTTTAAACAGATTTAGCGGTAATTCGGGATGAGGGAATGGTTTGCCGTGAGGATCAAGTTTAAGGAGAACAAGCAGATGAGAAAAGGAAAAAGGCAATGTCTTGCAGACACCAATAAGCCTTGTGTTAGTGAGATCCACAACCAGGTCGGATCAGCCCATGAGAGGCAGGGCATCTGTCACAAAACCTGCAGGTCATTCCCATGCAAACGCAGAAATGAAGGACCACAGTTAGTAGCAGTGCCAGTATCCCTTGACCCAATGTGAGCAGCTGCTCACAGGCTGGAAATCACAGTGTGCTCATGCCTAAGTTAGGGTACAAATATGTTACAATATTTTAAACTTTTGCCATACTCCTTCCTTAGTCATGCTGGAATGAGGTGACAGAGCTCACAGCACCTAAGCAACTCACTTGGACTACTCATTTGTTCAGAGAGGAAGATTAGGACTCTTTTAAGTGTAATTTTAAACAATTTACTCTCCTGCATCACCAAGCCACAGCTGGTCAGGGAGCTGTGACTGGGGACCTGGGGCTGGATGCCATGACCATGGGCTGTTCCGCCATACCTATGTGGAGAGTGGGTAGACCCCATTGTTGCAGCAAGGCAATAAAGGTCTAGCTCTAGTTAAGCACTGGAATAGGCTGTCTAGGGAGACACCAGGGTCTCCATCAGGGAAGATTTTTAAGGTTGAAAGTCCAGAAACCAAGCAAGGTTTTAGGCACAGCAAGATGCACACTGGGGCAGGAGGCTGGAGAAGATGACCTCTTGGCATTCCTTAGAGAAGTATTTTTTTCTGAATATGTCACAGTGCTGCTGCTCAGGAAACATGAGTGGTATTGCACCGGGTCCTACACTTTGGCTACAACAACCCCCAGCAGCGCTATAGGCTGGGGGCAGTGGCTGGAGAGTGGCCAGGTAGAAAGGGACCTGGGGGTGCTGGTTGACAGCTGACTGAACATGAGCCAGCGTGTGTCCAGGTGGTCAAGAAGGCCAATGGCATCCTGGCCTGGATCAGCAATGGTGTGGCCAGCAGGACCAGGGAAGTCATTCTTCCCCTGTATTCAGCAATGGTGAGGCTACACCTTGAATTCTATGTCCAGTTCTGAGCCCCCCATTTGGGAAGGACTTTTAGATGCTCGAACCCATCCAGAAAAGGGCAACAAGGCTGGGGAAGGGTCTAATAACACAAGCCCTAGGAAGAACAGCTGAGGGAGCTGGGGGTGTTTAGCCTGGAGAAAAGGAAGTTCAGGGGGGACCTTGTCATTTCTCTACAACTGCCTGCAAGGAGGCTGTAGCCAGGTGGGGGTCAGCCTCTTCTCCCAGGCAACTAGCAAAAGGATGAAAGGACATAGCCTTAAGCTGCACCAGGAGAATTTTAAGCTGGACATTAGGAAAAAATTTTTCACAGAAAGAGTGATTGGGCATTGGAATGGGCTGCCCAGGGAGGTGGTGGAGTCACCATCCCTGGAGCTGTTTGAAAAAACACTGGATGTGGCACTCAGTGACAAGGTTTAGTTGATAGGGTTGTGTTCAGTCATAGGTCAGACTTGAAGATCTCAAAGGTCTTTTCCAACCTAATTAATTCCGTGATTCTGTGATTCTGCGTCCCACTCTGAAATAACCCATGCAGATGCTTAGAGCTCTGCAGGCCCTCAAAGGAACATGAACAGAGGACCATCCCTGTGAAATAGCAGTAAGGGTTGCTACAAAAAAAGAATCACTACCCTGCCTGTATCAAATAATGACTAATGTACAAAAACGCCATTTTCAAGAAATGTTTCAGTTTGATACTCCAAGAGACCAAAAAATACCATGGGAAAAGAGTTTTAGCATACTGCCTTCTCTTCAGGAACTCACTGAACTACTGCTGCAGAAATCCCTGATCCTACTAATTATGTAGGCTGGATAGAGCCTGTGATTCTCCTCAGTACACCTTTAACTCAAACTTCTCCATGAAGGTTTGATCAAAGCTTGATGAAAATCAAGTCACACAAGAAACTTGGTATTTATGAATGTTTCTGGTGGCTCCATGGTGGAAAATATCCTGAAAATATCACCAGCTCAGGGGTATTTGCAGGTGTGGTAAGTTTGGATAGGCCTTGGTTATTCTCATGAACAAGGAAGAGGGCTGTGTGTGCGGTGGGAGTCCAGTCAGGGATTTGGGGGAAGCTGTAGGTGTGTCAGCCCTCCAAACTGCAAGTCAGAGAGGTAGCTGTTATAGGATACAATTGGTCATTTGTCTCAGATCTTTGCTTCCCACCCAACACCCCCACACATCCACCTTCTCACACTTACTAAGTTAACACATTAACATCAGTCTTCATTACTGGATTCTTCTGATATGCAAATTGCTTTGTTTTGTCCTTTTTTTTTTGAAAGACATTCAGTCCTCTCCTTAGGCCAATTGTGTTGGAGCAATTCATCCCTACTGACCTCCAGCCATCTAGCTGGTCTCTTCCTGCCTTCCCTTGGAAAGAAGAGGCATTGCCACCCTCTTGTCTGTACGATTCACATTTTTCAGGCATTATCCTCCCTCCAGTGTTGACACTGCTCACTGATAGCCCACCTTGCATGCCAGCACAGCCATCACTGGTGATGGCTATTCAGACCCGTGAAAACCCAAGACTTTGTGTGAGAAATGCTGTGAAAGACTCAGCAGTCTGTCCCGGTGAAATTTGTCCTTTGCTGTTCTTGTCCTCGTATGGTTAAATGCCTGATAAAAATAAATTATATTGCTGCTGAAGCTGACAAATGATTAATAGTTATTTCCCCAATGTTCATCACCATGGTATTTTGAAAGAGACAATGAAAATTCTCCATTAGCTTAAGTGCTGAGGTTTCTCTTATGGGATCTAAAGAGCCATTGGTCAACTCGGTTTCAGCAAAGAAATGTTCTTTCTAAAGAAACTCACAAAAGAAAACTGAAGGCAAATAAAAGGAGCCCATTAATCATTAATTGCAAGTCATGTCATTATTTTTAGGTCTAGTTTGGCGTTCCTGATTGTAGTCTTCTAACATTATCTGTGAGTTTGTACAACTCTAACTATGGGGAAAGGGAGGAAAGGAGGAAAGGCTATAATTTACTTACCAAAATTGTGCTTTTTGGTTTTACCAATATGGATTTTTTTTTAAAGAAGAAAATCTTTGTTATCTGTACAATGCTAAGGGTGGTGAGGCACTGCAACAAGTTGCCCAGAAAACTTGTGAATGCCCTGTCCTCGGGAATGCTCAAGGCCAGGTTGGATGGGGGTCTGATCAATTTGGTCTAGTATCCTTGCCGATGACAGAGGAGTTGGAACTAGATGATCCTTAAAGTCCCTTCCAACCCAAATCATTCTATGATTCCATGAATTATATTCAAACTGATGTGTGGTGTGGAATTTCTTCATATTTCCCTTTCTCTTTATGCCCTCTTTTCCTCCAGGAGAAGGAAAATATTTTGGAAATATCCATATTTTGTAGATGGCATTTTAAAATTAAACATTTCATGTTGCCAGGAGTGTGGAAGTAGCTGAGCACTAGTTGAGATTCAACACTAAGGAAAAAAAAAAAAGGCTACAACTTTTTACAATTCCTGTTCTTTCCCAAACACTCTCACATTTCAGGGCCTTTGGTATCTAAAATACATGGGAAGTTTGGGATATAATCATCTGATACCGCATAACTGATCTAACTCTTTTTTATTGCCTGAGATTAGCAGCAGACTTCTTCCTTCATGAATTGTGAGAAACAGCTGCACTGAGAATCAGCTTTCTAAAGACAGACATTATGGAATGTTCAACCACAGATGCTATGGGATGTTTTCTCTTGTATATAGACATACTCCTCAAAAACAGGGTGAATACAAATTGTCATTCCCTTTCCCTCATCTGAGTGCCCTATGTATGAAGTTTAGTGAGTTTTGTACATTCTCATTTGTTCTCTGGCCCCAGAGTACTTGAGGCCTGATGTAAATTGGAACAGTTTCAACAAGACAGATGAGAAAAATCCACCCCCAGTCCTGACGTCTTAAAGATGTGGTTGACCTTCACTGCAACTGTGTTCTGTCAGATACAGAAAGGAGACTTGATCCTAGACTTCCTCACTCAAAGCCATGGCTATCCTTGTCATGTTAGAGCACTCCATTTTTGAAAGATATATGACTGAACTGAATTTCTAAATTTTATTTCCATGTCTCCAGAGCATCATGGGACTTTACCTAGGACTGGAAGAATGTGAGTCCTGATATTTGCACCATGGAGCTCTCAGGTTATAGTGCATTATCACACATTTAACCAGCTAGTGGGTAAGTAATAAGTACCCAATTACTGGGTAAATTGTACAAACACAACTTTGTTCAAAAAAAGTATAGTTCATGACTCCTCTCTATGTTAATGATCTGACTATTTAGCAACAAAGCCATCCTTAATTTCATGCTCCAAGGTTTTGTTCCAATTAGGCTGCAGTGCTTTCCTATAGAGAGGTATGCATCTACAGGGGAGCAGTGGAAAGTAATTTCCACAACTGAGCTTGTAGTTTTCTACTCAGAGCACATATCTCATGGTAAGGTAATACCTCTGAAAGAAGCATGAAAAAAAAAGGTCTAGGGCTAGAAGAAGCATCAGAAAGTACATTTAAAAACTGGAATATCTTCGAGTGACTGAGTGGCTGCTCATATTATGCAGGCTAGCAAGCAACATTTCCATTTTCCAGTATCTATATCCCATTTATCATTTTCATTCAGCACTTCACCATAAATCTAAAGAGCATCAAAAGCTAAAGGCCAAACATGAGAAAAGATATACAACTTCAGTCTGCTTTATAGCAATAAAAGGGTATTTTAAATTCAGTTTTTCCTTCTGTATTTTGATTTCACACCTTGTGATACATTAAGTCAAGTAGTTCAACCGCAAGGAACTGATCTTTGCCTTTATTATTACAAAGATCACGCATAAGAGGTGCAAGAATTGATAACCCAGTAGAAATGCAGCTTGTAGCTACTCACAGAGAGGCTGAGCAAGTTCTCTCCCAGTTATTTGTTTTTTCTTTCCTATTTCATAAATTTTCAGCCCAGTTTGTACCAATACGTACTTCAGAAAGCGGGATGCTAATTAAGGGAGCTCTTCCTTCCCTCTGCTACCTATTCAATACAACACATGTTCCAAGTAATTTGAACATATCATCCCTTACCAGCACAACATGAGTCAAGGAATGTGATTTCTTTTTCCTGAGGGACCAGTAAGATTCCCCAAACTGAACAGAATGACAGTCAGACTGATAACACCTACTCTATTCCACCTGTTTTAAATAATTTCCCACTCAAGTACTATTCTCAATGGGGGAAGGAATCATACGCTGATTAATTCACTGCTAGAGCTTCCACAATCACTTTTAAAATTTTCTCCAACTCTAACACTTGGTATAACAAGGACATTCAAACTCTTGTATGCTATGACCTCACATATTGCTGTTTTCAATTAATCCTCTTTAAACGCAGTCGATTGGTTTTCCCAGAGCTTTGTCATCACAGACACCAGAAGCAGGCAAATACCCTTGGGACAGGTATCCAGGACTCCAACACCCGAGAAGGGCTAACTGCAGGATGTGGTGTGCACCAAGGGAGAGCAAATAAAGATAAACCAGAGCTTACCTCTTTTCCAGCACCTGGCCTGACCTGGAACAAGAAGCAATTTGTGTTGCCTCACTGTACATACGGTGCCTTTGATGCTGTGGTATTACCTGCGCGTAAGTTTTCACTGAAATGAAAACTGAAACTGGCCTGCAACTGAAATTTTTCTCTAACGTGCATCACCCTATCTTGGTAAAAAGGCACATCTCTTTCCCACTTGATACAAAAATAACTGGTCACATGAGGAATAAATATGAATGTCCTGTTGGTGATGTCAGTGGGTTTCTCAAACTCGGTTGAAGAATCTTTATATTTCTAGCAATGACCTGAGTCTTCAATTTTGCAAGCATAAATTAACACAAGAGGAATCCAGAGATGTCTGGAGTCCAAATTTCCCTGTATTGTCCAGTTTACTTGTCTTAATTTACATATAAATATGTGTGTATATATTAGCCTTAAAAAAAGTAAGCCATTCCAGAGAGTACCTTCGTACCAATATATTATTTGGTTAGCTCTCTTTACAACAGCTTTCATTGTCTTACGTGCCAACGACAGGTGGCACTCCTTCAAGGCCTAGCCTGGTGCCTGAAGCTTTTGTCATGAATATCCTTTAGACTGTAGCTCTAGAATGCAGCTCTCCAAGTGCACATATGATCTCTTTACACGTATCGCTACAGCAACTGGTACACATAGGACTCCATTCATATAAGGTGCATTTTCATTTTTGGAAACAGCTGTACTAATCAAATTCCTGTTTTTAAAAGTCAAAAATATCCTTCAATATGAAAACTAGATTCCACATTTTTAGGCCTAGTAAGTTACATGCTTTCCTAGGTCATTCAATGTCCACACATCTCTCTTAAGGTTTACCTTTTTCTTGATGTTCAAAATCTTTCTTTCTTTCTTCCACTTCAAATTGACTACAATTTCATTCTGCTTTCCAGGGTAGAAATATCCTCATCACAGCCTAGATTAAAAGAAAATGCTTAAAAATACCCTGTTGCACTGTGTAACTGCTCACTTGAAAATCTTTGGTAATTTAACACTTAAAGTTTGAGGCTTCTGTTTCACAATCTCTTCATAATGCTAAATGAAGTTGTAAGTCTTAACAGAGAAAGGAGAGAGAGGCAGTCCAATTCATCATCAAGTGAAAATGTTGATTCTGTAGGTGGCACTATGAACCAAAGCTTCAACACAGAGTTGATTACAGTGCCACACAAGGAACCACCCTTCAGAAGAGCTGTGTAGTTGAGGTCCTGACGACTACATGGGTATCAACAGCCTCAAAGAACTTTCTGCAAGAAGAAAGTTGTTTACACAAGTGAGGTGTCCAAAGAGAATCAGCCGATATCCACTGGCAGACATCCAAGGGAATTCAAGCCTCTTGTTCATCTTCTAATGGGTGACCATGACCTCTCTCACATTTTTCACAGAGCTACATCTGACAAGAACAAAACATAGCTCATACCACTTCTGTTCACTTTTTACATTGTGCAGATACTAACAAAGGAGGATTTATAAATATACAGATACAGAAATAACATTAGGTGGTACAGAAAATAAATCTATCCGGCACCTTCTGGTCTTCTTGCTACATCTGGAGTAGAGACTTAGAGTATACTCGATTTCCTTGGAGAAGATCAAGAACTGAGCTTTTTCAGAAAACAAGGTTTCCAAATTCTTTGAGAGTACTGTTTTTATAATCTCTGTGTCAAGGAGAGATCTGTAGGGAGCATCAAAGGTTACTGGGCCGTCTCTCTGAAATTGTTCTGGCAGCTGACTTGGGGAAAAAAAGACAAAAAAGCCTGTGCGGTGTGAAAAACCTGAGATTTCTTGGGAACATCATCCATGCTTATGCTGCTTACTTTCCCGCATGGTTTTTCTAAATTGCTTATTTATTTATTTATTATTTAGCAGCTTGTTTAAGGATGGCGCTGAAGCATGAGAGAATTATGTCTGTGTAGTAAAAGGAACTGTATTTTATTGGGATTTTGAAGCAAAGTCATATATGTATAGCAAATTAACCTGGCATATACAAAACAAGCAGGTATTTGGTGACCAAGTTAGCCAATGGGAAGGTAAAAGGGTGTCATTTGGCCAGATCCTGCCTTTTGCAGAATGAAAGTTAGCAGTTGTGTGCAAATCAAGGATGTTAGAGTAGTCAGTCCTGTTACAGGTAAATGAAGAAAAACAAATGTTGTACCAAACCCAGCCTCAGCTGCTTCCAACATGTGTTTGCTGACGGAGGAGTGAAGGCAGATTTAGGAAAAGTCAGAAATATAGTCACTGAAAACTGCCACAAAGATTAAAAATTGAAAGCTGCTGCCATTCCTCCTCAGAAAGACAAAGCTTTAAAAAAGGGACACTTCAACCAGTCTCAAAGTACTGGTTTAAGCCAGCTGCTTAAAACACACTGGGCTTTATATACAGAGCACTAAAGTTACCAAAATGGAAGTATTTTTCGAATTCTTGGCATTTTACATGGTAGTATTTTCAGGGGATGCTGTGTGTTCTCAGTGGGGTGCCTCACACAGAGGAAAATCCCAGAAGCTGGCAGGAGTAGTGCTTGCACCTGGCTGTGACCAACAGAGAAAAGTGAGTGAACTTTGGAGAATGACCATTTAAGAGACTCTACGCTATGGGAAAAAAAAAAGGTTTTGGTTCAGCATATAATTTGCTAAGAGTTGGATTTTCATTAAGTATTCACTAACTGACTGATCTGGTAGGGAACAAGTCACTTGATGTGGGATATCCAACATACAGTAACTGAGCAAGAGAGAAAAGCTGAGGGATCCACTTTTGCAGAAATGAGGTTATTTCCATTGTGGAAACAGCTAAGGAGGGAGGTGTGGGAAACACAGGAAAAGGTAAAAGGATTTTAGGGCCTGAGAATTAAAAGCAGGTTTCAGAATTATAGAGAAAGAGTTTTTAGAGATCAGCTTCGCCTGCAGGAACTTTAAGAAGATACAAGTATATAACAGGCAAGGACACTGAAACAATGGTTCAAGCTTCTAGGTTCAGCTGAGACAGCTCTTAGAGTTGCAAAAATTATGCTTAGTAAGATAGATAAAGTTGAACTGAATAATGGAATACTGTGCAAGGCTTAAAACAAGCAGGTATTGTTTATAACAAGCATACGTGCACTATTAGAGATTGGTTAAGAGAACCGTCAGTAATTTTTACAAGAATACCATTGGCTGAAAAACTTTTAAGAGTAGTCTGTAACCAGGAAATTCTTTGGAATTCTGGGGCTACGCGAGCTTGTATCGTCTCCTGTACGTGAAATTGATAAAATAATTTTAAAAGCTCATGGAGCGTCAGTCCCAGGTCCCCGTCCTGTTTGCCTAATCGCCGACAGGGAGGAGATGGGCTGCAGGAGACATGTTGAGGAAGAAGCCATCTGCAGAAGTGCACTGTATTCTTTAGAGGACTCATGAAGGAGGAGGGAAATGAGGCATTGAATTGTGTGCAGGTGTTCTGTAGCTGAGCCGCAATCTGTACAACTCTGATTTAAAAGCAAGACCGTTTTTTTGAAAGCGCCTACAAAGCTTGGGCACAGTTTGCTCTTACGCATCTGTCCCTGGAGACTAAATTGTAAATTCAGACTGCTTGGTGGTAGAATTTCTTGGAAAAAAAATGTATTTAAACGTCTGGCACTCTGAAGACACAGCTTCAGTGCAGGTGATCTGGGGCTGCTGGGCTGCAAGCCTTCATCTCACGAGAAGGAGAGAGGTAAAGATCCTATTCTGGGAAGAGAAGCCAAAAGGAGCAAACAAATCACAATGCATTCAAATGAGGAAAAACTAAAGGGAATATGGGTCCAGTCTGCTGTAACCCAAATGCAGCAGCTGAGGAAAATTTCCCCAGGAACAATGATTTTTCATCACCAAAAATTAAATGTTCCTAATGAATCTGGGCCTTATATTAGAAGTTTTGTGAAGCAATCCATAGAATCCATTACTTCTGAGTCACTTTTAGCCAGCAGATCATCTGTGATGCATGCCAATGGATTTTCGGAGTGTGTGATGGACCATGTAGGTCATGTGAAGCCAAACAAGCTCTCTGCATGACATAAGGGGAAGGAGAAGAGTGACTAGTGACTAAAGAATACCAAAAAAAAAAAAAAAGCAAACATTCTTCAAGAATAGATTTTCCTACTTTCATATAACGTACAAAGGACATATGCAGATATGTTCTTTTAAAGTATGCTACAGCAATTTCTTACATTTCATGGAAGATTGTAAAGACTCAACAGCTGAGACATACATTTCTTAGTCTGCAGAAATACAATAAAACCACCCACAATTCTTGATCTGTTCAATGCAACTTTAAATTAACTAAAAAGACAAGAAATTCCACAGTAGGTCAGATCAAAGGTCCTAGTGGTCCCACTAACTTGGCAGAAATAGCAATATGTATTCAATAACCTTTATGTACTCTTCTGACTTTCAGTAGGAGCTGGAGAATTTCTCTTCTGGATGACAATGATAACAGAAGTATTGTCTTTGGTTTTAATGGGAATTTTTCACTAAATGCTTTCATTTTGGCGAAAGAAAAGCAATGCTGAGGGCAAACATCTCTTTACTTGGAATTATTTTGACATTTATTTAGCTCTGCCCCTGGGTGCACTTCAGAAGTTATCAGGAGTGAAGAGCCAGACAGACCATAAATGGTGAGAGGGATATTCCAGAATTACAAGATATGTGAAATAAGACAGGGAACTTTCTGGTCTGATTTTCTGTTAGAAGCATTCTTCTAAATGTTATGTATCATGACTGTTTTCTTTTCATGCATCATATTCTTCATGTCATTAAATCCAGTTGTACTGCATGGAAAGTAAAGGCAATGCTCAAGAATGTCTAAACTTTCCCTTCCAAAGAGGAAAATAACACAAAACTTGCAGAAACTAAGTAGATTTTACTTCAGGTCAGTCAAATCCTTATAAGCAATCCCATTTACAACAGACACGTTTTCACCCAGGTTTGATAACCAGCCCCAGTGCCCATTCACAGTTGTAGGCAAACATTGCAGGCTGCTTTGAACTAATTAATTCAATGAAGACCCATTTTAGCTTTTCATTGAGAAGACCTTGGCTGAGTCAGAAATGTGTACAACACTAGAAAATGCTTCTAAAAGAGAGATAGGGAACCAGTGGTTTGTGTCTTGATATTAGCTGCCTACATTTAAAAAAAAATCATAGAACTATAAGGCAAAGGCAATCAAATGTCACCCAGCACTCAAAGGAAAGACCTTCCTGTCAAACTTCTCTTAATACAAAAAATTTGCACCCACAGCTGATACCTGCTGTATTTATTCCTGTGATCTAGGAATCTGGTCTGCATTCTCTTTGTTTCTTTTTTTCCTAAAACACAGTTCAGCCTCCTAAGCTTCAGGGCTCTGTTATATTCCACAAACAAATTAGAAAACTTCAGTTCCTTTAAGCAAAAGACACACAACACAAATGGCTCATCTGTCAGGGTTTGCTGTGATCTGACGTAGCTTTCTATCCAAAGGTGTTTATGAGACAGGCCGGTGTGCACAATATTATACTTTAATGCATGAATGCTTGAATTCTGTGTGCTACTGACCATTAACTATTCACTCACGTGTCCTTCTGTTCTCCCCTTTGGAGCAGCTGCCTGTTTCTCAACAAAAAGATTAAAGAAGACATTTCAAACTCAAGATCAACTAACTATGACCCAAATTTTGTACATTTACAGCATTGAACTACCTTGTCCCCAGAGTGACACTGATGCCTGCAAGAGGAGAATTTAGTGTTGGCTTTGCAATTATATTTACCATTAATTAAGGATTTATTATCACTAATAATTGTATTAAGTGAGAAAATGCATAGTATTTGGGGAAATTTAATTTAATATTGTTGATGAAATGTTCCCCATTTACAAAGAAAATGTTGTTTAAGAATGCATAACTGGCACTCACTGTCTGCGCATCTCAGGTCCTTCAATATAACATTCTTTGGGGTGTGATAAACAAGATCTTGATTCCAGCTGAATGAAAGGGCTTAAATAGTACCTCCAGTAATCCCAGCTAAGGATTTCAAACCTGAACTAACCTCCTGGGATTAAAATGTTAAGGTCTGGTCTGGAGCAAATTTAATTTTATTGCCTCTCTACCATGGTACTTAAGGGAGCCTGAGATGCACCCTCTGAACAGAGTTCTGCTCCCAAGTTGTCACCCTTTTGCTGGGTACACAACACTCTGTTGTTCCTTGTTTTTATGCTGAAGGTGGTAGAAAAGGCTGGTGATCAGAGCAATCACCCAGGGAGGTGGAGATACAAATTCCAGTCATCCTTAGGCTGGATGAATTGGGACGGATCACCCTCTTGTCAAGGGATTACCCAAACTCCTGGGATAGCACCAGAGCTGCTGCAAAATCACTTTTCACTTGTCTTGATGGCTCTGTCCTGCCAGTTGTGAGGGCACATTTGAAGAATCAGAAAGCAAATGAACAAAGAGGAGCCTTTGTAACTCACTAATGAGAGCAGAGAAGCCAGAGAGAAACCTGGATTTCAAGGTCTGATTCTTGAGATGTTTATCTGGTTTTACCTTAAACTACAGTGAGTGACATTCAAAATGAAGTACTGGGAACAGTCAAACATCAAGCTCTGTATCTAGAGCAAGAGATGCAGCCTCTATGGTTTCTGAAACATCAGGGACAAGGGGTCAAAATGGACAAGCTTGAGAGCAGTGAGGTCTCACTGGGGATGGCAGGAGCAGCTCAAAGAAGCAGGAAGTGGCTGGCAGCTCAGATCATTCCTGTTTACAGAAATTGTTACTGGAGTCATTTGCTCAACTCAAGGATGTGACAAAAAAAAAAAAAAGGAGATTTTTTAAAATATTAAATCAAAATTATTTGAGGGCTGTGGAAAATACCTCACAAAGTTTAAAGCATTCATTGTGGTTCCTGTACCAAAGAGGAGGCTGGAGGGTGACCTGACTGCAGAGATGTTCAGTACCACATCCCTTCTTTATCTTGGAGAGAAAAAAAATGAGTTGCAGCAGCTAGAAACTGAAATCAGATGTATTTAAATTAGAAATGAGGCATACAATTACAAGAACAAAGATGGTTAACCAACAGAGCACGTGACCAAGGAAAATGGTATGTTCGCTCCCTCTTTGTAGTGTCACATGAAGGCTGGATGGCTTTTTTGAACATTATGTGTGGCAAAATGCAAGTCCTACTGTGATCAAACGCAGACTGGTGGATGCAAAGCAGAATGACGGGTCCTGTGGTTTGCAGAAGGTCAGATGATTTATCAGTAGCATTTATTGAACAGCTGCTCCAGCTAAGCATATATGTTGTTAAATGTATGTTAGGAGATTATCCCCAGTTGCCTCCTGGGCTAAGAGCACACAGCAGTGTGCCCTGTTGCTGTGGTCAGGCTTCCTCCACCGGAAAATCAGGATGCAGTTGTGCTCACCATCCCTTTCCCTGACAAGGAGGTGGGGTGCAGCCCAAGCAGATGCCAGCACCCCCCAGTGTGCAAGTTGAAACTACCGATGACACAGTGAATTTGCAGGAGGAGTTCCTCAGGAGTTCCAGCCCTGTTTATTTTTGTATTTAATTATACTTTGAAACAAGAAGAGGGGAAACCAAGCAGGTTTCTACATAGGGAATGAGAGGTCCTGTGGAATACTAAGTTCTACATTTCCTTGGTCACCTTTCATGTGGAAATGTCCTTTCTGTGGGGTATGTCACAGTAAGTCTGGCGGCATACCTGTTGGCTAGTTAGAGTAGATGGGCTGACAACAGGTGCTAGCAGGGAGAAGTGGTGCTCAAAACAGGTAACACAGCATGGTGGCTGCACTCCTCCCCAATCCCAGTCCCCTTTCTTGATAAAGGCTGTGCTGCAACAGACAGAATGATGTCCATAGCTCTTGGGGTTGACGAGCAGAAAGGGCTGTGCAGGCCCAAGGCTGTACCACAGTGACTCTGGCAACACACACCCCATCTGCCCTGCAATCAGAAGGACGTGGACAATCTATCATGTAGGCACCTATGGGAAAGGTTGCCATGCAGCTAGACCCTGGAACAAGTGTTTCAAGATTACTGCGCATGTTCACAGTGACATCAAAACTGGTGACAGAAAAAAAACCAGAAACAGACAATCCCACATGGGTGTCTTCACAGCAAGACCAGGACAAAGGAGCCAGCTGAGGAGATGGTTAGCCATGGCTGTCATGTACAAAATATAAGTTCTCTTTTGAGTATTCATAACGTTATCTTTGGTCCCTATGAACTAAAAGCAATCAGTACATGCAGCAGTTGTTAAAATATCTGTGCTGGGGGGCATCAGGCACAGACTGGCTTCTACCAGCGATTCTGCTGCTTCTCAGCAAGCAGGAAGAAACAACTCATCACTATAATATTTACACCCCATTTTACAGTCTGTCTTAATGCAGGCTCCCAGAACCATAAAAAATCCTCAGGCTCTCAAGACAAAACTTCATATCATTGCTCTAATTTGCCTTGTTGAGAAATATAATGATGTGTCAACACACTAAAAAGAATGTAATGCCTGCATTGCATA
This sequence comes from Falcunculus frontatus, assembly GCA_013398115.1. NCBI lineage: Eukaryota > Metazoa > Chordata > Aves > Passeriformes > Falcunculus > Falcunculus frontatus. The sequence continues at coordinate 623,919 of VZRV01005425.1, forward strand.
AAAGAGAGCTACTTAATGTCACTATCCACAGGGTTTTATGCATAGTTTGAAGAGACGACTTTGTATCCATGTTGGCAGCTGGTAGTTAAAGTTACGTACATGCTTAGTCTCAGGGGCACATTTTCATCCCACGCTGTACTAGATTAAGCCAGGTAATACAGACAAAGTATGATGGCAATAATCTACAGCACATACAGTCAGTTTGCAAAGAAAGGAAGGTATTTTTTTCTCCTTGCTCAGGAAAGAAACTAACACAACCAGCTGATATTAGTCTCATCCTGTGCAGGCTGTGCCTTGCCAGGGGACTGTGCTGTGGTGGCTGCAGTGTCACCTCCTGCCAGGAGCACACAGGGAAGATGGGAAGCTGTCAGCCAGCTGGGAGTCTCTAGGGGAGCATGGCTCACTGCCCTTCAGTGCACATGCAGGGTTTCATCTCAGGCAGGGAAGGGGTATGGGCCACTTCTCATCTGTTGCAGGTAAGAACAGTTGAAAGTAGGTCACCAGGTAAATGAGAATGACTTATGGTAAGGCTCAAGTAGCAGCTGTAGTACAGGCTGCCCACAGTCTCAGTTGGGTCAGGCTCAAGGCAATGAGAGCACTGTGGAATCAAAAGCAGCTTCTCAATGGGCAAAGAGGAATAGCAACCACAATATCTAAGTTTTTATGGATCCGGGAATTTTCAGGTTATGGTATTCTCCCGAGTGGGGCATGCAAAGAGAGTTTGATATGTTTATACCCATCTATTTGTAGTGAAACCAAGTGACTCAATGTGTAGAAATCTCTTGCTGGATGAGAAAATACCAGTTTGAGTCTCCCCAGGAGAAAGAAGACACTCTAGTGAAGTCTTGCACAGTCCCACGGGTTTCTGTGCTCTGCATTACATGTGCCTCACAACAACCAAAAACATGGTCACTGACGTCAAGACGAGACATTGCCACTGACCTTACACACTGCCTGTGAGCACAGCCATAACCGGCATGGACATCTCATTGGAACCGGGCAGCCAGGAGGGCCAACCCTGTGCTGGGGGGCATCAGGCACAGCATCACCAGCTGGGCAAGGGAGGGGATTGTCCTGCTCTGCTCTGCTCTGGGGCGGCCTCACCTCGAGTGCTGGGGGCAGTTTGGCGTGCCACAATATAAAAAAGATATAAAGCTATTAGAGAGCCTTCCAAAGGAGGGCTACGAGGATGGTGAAGGGCCTTGAGGAGAAGCCGTATGAGGAGCTGCTGAGGTCACTTGGTGTGTTCAGCCTGGAGATGAGGAGACTGAGGGGAGACCTCATTGCAGTCTGCAGCTTCTTCATGAAGGGGAGGGGCAAGCACTGATCTCTTCACTTTCATGACCAGTGTCAGGACCTGAGGGAATGGCCCAAAACTGTGTCAGGGAAGGTGTAGATTAGACGTAAGGAAAAGATTCTCCACTCAGAGGGTGGTTGGGCACTGGAACAGGCTCCCCAGGGAAGTGGTCACCGCACCAGCCTGACAGAGTTCAAGGAACATTTGGACAGCAAATGGCAATGGTGTGAGATGTATGGTTACCTTGGGGTGTCCTGTGCAGGGCCAGAAGTTGGACTCAAGGGATACTGATGGGTCCCATCCAGATAAGCATATTCTATGATTCTGTGATTCTGTGAACTCAGAGAGGGATGTTTTACACTTCCCGCTCCCAATGCTCCTGGGATGGGATCACGGGGGCTGACAGCTGCCAAGCCCTCTCACAATGGGCTTTCTTCCAGAGCATCACCAGATGAGTCACAGCTGTAATTCTGCCTGTTCTGCCACTTCTGACTTACACCAGTAATAGCACAGCTGACCTGCAGGTCTACAGACTTGCTCCCAGCCAACACTTTCCAACTCATCTTCTGAGAGAGAGATATAATTTGGGGGGTAAATTAATCATGCTGCAGCAGGATAGAAAGGAATAGGCAAAGACAGACTTCCGTACCCACTGTCAGTTCCCAGTTGGAGTTAGATAAAATTTCCTGGTTCCAACATATGCTGAAATTATCATGGCTGATAGATTACAGTTGTCATCAAACCTATTCTGGATTTAGTAATGAGGGGTTTTTTTGAAGAGTTCAACCAGTCCACTACGCTGGAGAAATTAATGTGGTTGAGGTAAGTCCGTGTTCAGCAGCCCTTGGGTTCATAATCAGTGAAAGCAAAGCTCTCCTGGAATCATTTCATTTCCTTAAAACTTCTTTTGTCAATATTATTCTCCTGGCTTTCTATCCTGTAATCAATCAAATTGGTCACCTGTCCTTGATGACTGCTCTGTCCTTGGCTCAGGTGGTGAGGCTCAATGCCTTTCCTGCATCCCTCACACCAAAGTGGGTTCAAAAGTCAGATAGGCAACCCCTCTCCTGACTCTGCTTTGTGACTTCTCATTTACTCATTTGACTCTCACACAAAGTCAACCAAGCCCTGTACTTGCATACGCTCATGTAAGTTTGACTACAGTCAAAACTGTTCTCCAGTGTGTGATCCATGGCTGTGCAAATTTCCTACAATATGCTATTGCCCTGCCTTGAAGGAACTGTACCTATTTCTGTGGCTAGGGGTTTTTTTCCAATCTAATGGCTAAGACTGTTTTTTGTCCTGGTGATAAGCACCGTGTAAATAGGAAATAGCAGCATTTGCCCTCTTGAGATTGGAAAGAGAGGTCATATCAGCTTGCCAGGTTCTAACAAATGGCCTCAGAAAAGGTGCTAGCTGGAAATTAGTTTCCATTTGTACTGACCTGGGTGAATTTCAAAGTGCCAAGCTCTTCATAGCAGCCTCCATACACTTATCCATAGTTTGAGCCATTCAGTCCCCTCTGAGTATTGATTTTTTTCTCCCTGGAATATTTCTGTTCTGCACAAACATGTTATCCAGCAACTGTTCCATACAACGAATTTTTTTATTCTTACTTACGAACACTGAATTTCATAATAAGTTATGGAAATATTTAAATCAGAAGGAGGAACACTGTATAATTGCAAATGTCTCCCTTTACATTTTTTCCCCTATTTTCAGATTTTTTTTTTCCTCCTTGCTCTTTCTAAGACAAGTGTTTCACATCTGGGCCTCAGCAAGTTTGTGGGCTGTGCTAGTACAATAAAGAATTTTTTTTTCCCCTCAAATTGTAGCAGGCAGGAAAGAAAATACTGTCAACAGCTACAGACCCCCCAAGGAGGTTTAAGTACACTGTGGATAATTTTGCCTGGAGAAATTTATTGAGAAGCAAAGGCAATGCCTAAATACCATTTTATTTGTTCGTTGCTCATTTGAATAACATCAGCATAAACATCCCTCTTACGTGAGCCTTTTTCTCCCTTCTGAGATATTGAGGGGGAGTCTGGGAGAGGCAGAAGGGAGCACTGTGTTGCTTTACACTGTGCAACATTCAGGCATACCACGGGACCTTTCCCTCTCAGCACAGTATGTAGCAAAAAAATATCACTATAATTATCACAGGGGAGTGAATAAGAGAGAGCTGCCTTAGCCAGATCTTGAAAATGTGCATCCCCACAATGGGCTTGTGGGAATCTCACAGCACAAACAGCTCAAATAGCACTTGTCAGTCCCGGTGAGAGTGAGCCATGTGGAGTCTTTTCCTGAAGAGATTTCTGGGACCGAGCCTGCAGCAGGAGAGCATTTTCTAGGCACAGAGCAGGGCTCCCACAGCATGCCTAATGCTTATGTCCATCAAAAGCTTTACAGGTTGACATAAGAAGCAAATACATTTGGAATGATTTCTCCTGTCTCTGAACCCAGCATGTTCAGCTATGTCCCTGAAGTTTCACACCCCTCTTTTCCATCAAATCCCATGGCACACAGCATCTCTTTGTTCCTAGAAAGGTTGCTACCATGTAGGGGGCAAAATCTAATACATCTGCATTCATTCTTCACCGCTGCTAGCAGCAGCAATCATCTCCCACTGCTACCTTTTCAATTCTTCTCATCCTAGATGCAAGAGGAATCCAATCCTGCAAGACAGCAAAAGTGTCCCTTAAGGGTTTGAGTGCTTCCATTACTCATCCAACTGATCTAGACAGCTATTTTTTGTATTTATGAAACAGAAAAAACCACTTACTGTCATTCAGCTATGAGGATTCTCTTTGCTACTTGTTCAAATTACGTGTTCAAACAAGAACTTTCTCCCATATAGCCAAATTCCTATGATTTCACCTTGTAAAGAAGTCATAATCCTTTGTTACAATGGCTGGTCTGCTACCTTGGTAGCTATAGCAATTTACATTTCTCTCAATTATAAGAAAAAGCAACCTTCAGTACACCTCAGAGGAGTAATAGGTGGCTACACTGCTCAAGGAAGAAAAGGCACGCACAGACTCCTGCTCGGAGTAGTCACTTTACTGCAGTATGCATTTAACTCTGGAAATTCAGGGCATGTTTTGGACAAAATTTGAGGGGTGAATAATTTGCCAAAGATTCTTTTTAGAAAAGAGGCTGCTTTTGTTTTGTGTAAATCGTCATCGTCGTCATCATCACGGTCATCGTCATCATCATCATCATCTCTCAGCATAATAATTATGAGATCAATAGTGCCACAGAAGCCAGCAATGGGTAATGTTCTTACTGCAGTCTATTAAATGCTCTTAAGGTACATCCACACCAGTGCTGCCGTTCAGATCAAGAATGCACACTGCAGCCACTCACTTTTTCTGTGCATTATAAAGTGGGTCTCAGGAGATACAAACTGGATCCTTTCAAATAAAGGTTAGCTAAAGGGCCATGCCTGTCCCTCCCCACCACTGTCAGCACCAAAAGGACCAACACTGAAAGTAACACCAGTGTCCGTAAATGTTCTTAACCTGCTGAGAGGAGCAGGGAATTGGGACCACAGTTGTATTTCTGCCCCACAGTTACTGGGATCAAAGCATACTCCAGTAAGCATATGGAGGAATGTGACTATCCTTTGTCCTTGACATGGCCATAGTAGGGAATGGATTCTAAAGCTACTAACACATCCAAACTACGGTGTCTGTATTAGGAGAGACAAATCCCACCTTCTTTCTCTGTCCTTGGATTGCAGGAACAACTGGCTCACATACAGACATCTAGAACTAAGCCAGATGATTTCCATCTTTTATGGCCAGGCGTGTGTGAAGACCAGAGGACAACCTGACTTTAAGAGTCAGACATACCTACAAACAACACATGTTTCTCTGGCAAACGGCACAGGGTCTGATAGACAGGGACAACCTCAGCCATGTGCAGCTGGAGGTGCTCAGGGCCCCTGAGAGCCTGAGGGTCCCTGCACCCCAGGATGGGCAATGCCTGTAGTGGCCTCCACCCTGACTCAGGTGTTGTCTAGAATGGGGAAGGAGGTACCCTGACTGAAGGCCAACAGTAACCGTGTGAGCAGGAGGCTTCTGGCAGGAACGGGCTTCAAGACAATGCAGACAAGTTCTGTTGAGTGGAAGGGGCAGATTGATTCAGCAGTCTTGAATAGTATGTGTTTCCTGGTGAATGTAAGTTAGCACTGAAGCTGGGAGCTGGGCTCTGCCTGCCTCAGGTCGTTAAATGAAATAGGCTTGAGGTTAAAAAACAGCAGTGTAGTGCCACAGAAACGTTGGGCTGCTGGGCGGGATGGCTCTTTGTGTTAGTTTCAGCCTCTCAGCCAGACAGAGGTGCACCCTGGGAAAGCTCCCTTATTGTTCTGTATTGCTTAGGATGACATGTTTAAATAGCAGAAAATGAAGTGGATTTCATTTAAAGAAAGCTGTGAGCATCTGCCACAAACCCTCCCAGCAATGCAGCACCACTCAGAAATGGCAAATTTACCCCTGGAAGTACTGGAGCAATTTTTTCCACTTTCCAATTATTTCCCTTTCAGATGTGTCACTGCTGGTCTGTGCTCACCTGTCCCTCCGCAGATTGCACCCACAAGGTGTCTCAGGCTTCCCTCCGAATGAAGAACCATGCTGTGACAGTCTGGGGCAGCTGGAGGGGCTGCCACCAGCCAGGCTGCCTGCACGGGGACAGGGCAGAGCATCTCTGCTGCCATGGAGAGCTGTGACACAAATGAATCTATCAGACAGTCACTTATTTTTCACCTAGTGCAATAGGCTGTCACATACTTACCTCAAGGTCACCCGTGTCCCACTCCACCTGATCCTTCTCATCAGAGGAGAGAGCTGAGGAATTCTGCTGTGATTAATAACTCTATCTATCCCCTTGGGCTTATTTTTTTCCCTCCATTTTTAATTTTATGTTCTGCTTACCAGCTGCTCTTGCTCATTAAAAAAACAAACCCTCTCTAGTTCTCATTAGCACCATATGTCTGCTGGTTATTTGAGAAATGAACGCAAAATATATTTAAAGGATTAGTCAAACCCATGATAGGTAAAAAGATTGAAAGGCAAAATGCTAAGGAGATGCCATTAGACTCTGTCTTCTTGCTGCTACACTTGCTGTCCCCAGCTAAACCCAATACAACACCCCACCACAATCCTCCCTCCCTGCTCCAGCGGTGCCTCCACAGCCGTGATGAAATTACAGCCGTGTCTCTGGCTCTCATTTAATCCCCAACAGAGGTTTTTTTCTCCTCACTCTTTCTTCAGAGAAGCTACCAGTGACCCAAAGCTGGCTTTCAAATGGGAGCCAAGAACTAGTGCTCACTGGAGACAGTTGTTTCTAAAACACTTGCAATATTTCTCAGGGCTGCTCTGAAGCATTCGGAAACCTGTGCAGCACAAAACACAGCCGGCTGCTTTTCTCTGCTTCCCCCCTCACAGCCCACAGCATGTGCTGCCTGAAGCACTCTTCTTCTGAAATCTCTCTATCATTCTACAACCAAATATATTTATTTAATTTAAACTGTGAAAACAGATAATCCGTTTTCTTTGGGACATAATAAGGCAAAAAGTCTAACCTATATCTCTCTCTCCAAGAGCTTCTGTCATGCAGCAAATCCTGTTCCAGTATTTATAAATTCAGTCTGCATCCTGATACCCTGATTGGTAAAGGAGACTATAAACAGCCCAGAATTTGGCTTGTCTTAATGCCTCTGCACTTCTTCTGAGAGTGTGACATCTCATCTGATGTGCATTACCTCCAGCAACACACGATCCCTTGGCAAAATGAACGTGTCCAGATTTCTTAGACAATCTATTACCATCAGACCCAGAAGCAACAGAGCTGCTGAGTGACGCTTTTACAGCACTGGCATTGAAATTCATTGTTTAATGCAGACCTGCAAACGGCTACACTGACAGGAATGAAAATCTATATGTTTATGTATAGATTCATAGAAAAATTTTCATATGACAAGCTATGTATTTCCTCTGGCAATTTAACCTGTAATATGAACAGCATTACCAATGAGGATTCTTTTGGTTTTTGTTTATTGTTTTTCCATAGGAAAAAAATAGCAAGAGATTAATAGCCTGAGAAGAGACTTCCTGCCCAGAGGATACAGGGAACAGTAATGGCTCTAACTGGATATTCTGCAACAGAAAATATTGTTTAGAGTAATAACAAAAACTTGCAGTTTCTCCTGAGAGGCTGAGCCTATGTTGGAGGTGGGTTATTTTCGCTTTTCCCTAAAGCACACCTGGAAAAAACTGAAGCATATGAGTCACTAAAGATAATGCATGAAAATGTTGAAAAGGAAGGAAAAAATCCAATTCTTCTGATCACTCACTCAGCGTGCTGCACAGAGGGCTTCTTACAATCCATTACAGGAAATTTATGTAGTAGATGGATGGTAATAATTTAGGGGACTGGACAAAAGCAGTACGGTAGAAATAGCTTGCAGTGGGTGCTGCATGATTAATACAATGTTCATACTGGCCATGGGGGAAATTATGGTATTTGGGTTTAATGGTTTCTAGCATCAAATCTTCCTAAGGTTCACATAAAAAATATTTAATAGCTGGCTTGATTGATGTGAGGGAAAACTCCAAGTGCAATTTAATTATATTCAAAATATTTCAGACCACGTATTTAATTTTTTAGATGTATGATGTTTTCTTTATTCTTCCTACTACTCTCAGCAAGGTTTCACTAACCCTGCTTCAGCCCAAGTGGGGAGACCTCTGACTCCTGCAGCTGACAGTGGGTGCCAGATCCATGCAAATATACAGCTGCACCCAGGCTCCCCTCGGCACTGTACCAGGGCCAGGTTTCCCTGGAGCGGGTCCAGGGGGCAAGAAGCACCCCAGGACTGTGCTGCACATCCAATCCCCCACCCCTGCTCCTGACTTTCTACTGCTCCTGGGGCTCTCTGTGCATCCTGGAGAGCCAAACTCACCTGAACATCAGGCTCACCAGTCTGAACCCCAGCATCACCCATGGCCCCAGCAGAGCTCTGTGGGTTCTATGGGCTAACTAAGAATTTTGTCACAGGCAGAAAGCCTTTGTATACTTTACCTTATTACTCCTCTTGATAAAAGGATTGTTGCTTACCAGAGGGAAAGCAACGCTATGTGGTGATGGTTATTGGTTTTTTTTTTTTTTAAATAAGCGTATTTAGGGATCGAATTTTAGAGATTGTGATTTGATCTGTTTTGGGAAAACTGATAGTTTAAAGAATGTGTTGAATAACTGCAGCATCAAGAACAGAAGTAGTTGACTTATGACTCTCACTTAATACCAAGAGATCTGTCTGCACTCTGTTGCTCTCAAAAGTGCTTCTGTTGATTCCTCCATGGGCAAACTGTGATGCAAAAGAAAGTATGTTTTCAGTTTTTTGTTTCTCAAATCAGAATTTCAGGTGCAGATTGTCAAGGGTATCTAAGAATGACTAACTCTGTTCTGGATCACTGAGGACAGGGAGTCTATGTTTTTGTATAGTTGAGACTCAGCATTTTATGACCAGTCTAAGTTTCTGAGCAGTTGTCAATTAAGTGTCATCCCTTCCCTTCCCTTCCCTTCCCTTCCCTTCCCTTCCCT